>CM059298.1:297500-307500 GCA_030340665.1 Neosalanx taihuensis
CTGAGGCTGGTCATAGTGTGTGTGTGTGTGTGTGTGTGTGTGTGTGTGTGTGTGTGTGTGTGTGTGTGTACCTGAGGCTGGTCATAGTGCTCCAGGGACATGGTGACCACGTTGATACAGATGATGACAGTGATGAACAGGTCCAGGTAGTTGCTGGTACACAGAGTGTGGATGGACACACGCAGGGGGGAGTAATCTGCATAGTAAGGCCTCTGCTGAGCCTCTGTAACACACACACACACACACAGATACACACACACACATACACACACACATACACAGATACACACACATACACAGATACACACACACATAGATACACACACACATACACACAGATTCACACACACAAATACACACACACAGATACACACACACGGACATACAACAAGTCAAAACGGACACATTCACACACAGTTCAGATGTAAGATGGTTGTAGGGGGTCACAAACACAGGTTGGATGAGTGTGTGTGTGTGTGTGAGTGTGTGTTAGTGTGAGTGTGTGTCTGTATGCATATAAATTGGGATTCAAGCCTGCGTGTGTGAATGTATGTGATTGTGAGTGAGTGTGTGTCAGTGTGTATGTGTGGGGGTGGTGAGGGCTGTGTGTATTGAGGGTGTGTGTGTGGTTAGTAGTGTGTGTGTGGTTAGGAGTGTATGTGTGTTGAGGTGTGTGTTGAGGTGTGTGTGTGACCCCCTCCTGTTCATGCCAGGTGTGGCAGCAAGCTGATCCTATCAGCAGTGGATGGGGGGGGGGGGGGGGGGGGGGGCTGTCTGCACCAACACTGTAGACCACTGGGCCCCGCCCCCTCTCACCTGGGCCCCACCCCCTCTCACCTGGGACCCAGTTCTACTCTCATCACGCTCCCTGCTACAGTCTCTGATGTCATATCTAACCCTTCTGCTGGAACATGTTGTGTTAGCAGTGACAGCTAGCCACATCACACCCCTGGAGCTATGGAGGATGGATATAGCAGCTGTGATCAGGCTCCAGGGGAACTACATGTTCTCTCCCTGCTGGGTCAGAACCACCAGTCAGGCTGGTAGCTGGGATGGGGGCAGTGCGATGCCCCTCCCCTCTTTGATCTGTCATGCATGGGAAGGGAGGGGGAGGGGGTGTGTGGGGGTCAGGGGTCAGGCTGCAATCATGCAGGTGCATGCAACTGATTGGCATAGCCCCCTCTGTCACAGTGTTGGAACACTGCCCAGGTGAACACTGCCCAGGTGAACACTGCCCAGGTGAGCACTGCCCAGGTGAGCACTGCCCAGGTGAACACTGCCCAGGTGAACACTGCCCAGGTGAACACTGCCCAGGTGAACACTGCCCAGGTGAGCACTGCCCAGGTGAACACTGCCCAGGTGAACACTGCCCAGGTGAACACTGCCCAGGTGAACACTGCCCAGGTGAGCACTGCCCATGTGAACACTGCCCAGGTGAACACTGCCCAGGTGAACACTGCCCAGGTGAACACTGCCCAGGTGAACACTGCCCAGGTGAGCATGCCAGTCTCTCCCCCCTCCTCCCCTCTCAGGCTCTGTTAGCAGGCAGTGCTCAGTAGATTAGACTACAGACCAGACCCTCCTGTCTCCTTACTCCTGCGCTTTTTCTCCAGGATTCTCAGCCTCTTCTCCTCCCGCAGCCGCGCCTCCTCCTCCTCCTGGTCCTGACGACACTTGTGGAAGTTCTCCACCACCACACCCACAAACATGTTGAGCACGAAGAAACTGACGATGAGGAGGAAGGAGATGAAGAACAGAAGCATCCAGGGGTTGTGGTTCCTGACAGGCTGAGGGGGAGGAGGGGGGAGGAGGGGGGAGGAGTACACATCAACACAGAGGAATGTGTGTCAGTCAGGTGGCTAAGTGGTTAAGGGCGTCAGACTAGTGATCAGGAGGTTGTCAGTTTGATCCCCGAGCTGTGCCAACATGACATTGTGTCCTTGGGCAAGGCTCTTCACCCTACTGACCACAGGAAGAATGTCTCTGTGCTTCTGCTGTCTGTATAATGTGGGTTCATATTGTATGATGTGAAGATGGGCTGTAGGCCACTGCCCCTCTCACATATGGAGTGCCCCAGGGTTCCATTCTTGGCCCTCTCCTTTTCTCCTTGTATCTCCTCCCCCTTGGATATATTTTCCAAAAGCATGGCATTTCATTCCACTTGTATGCGGATGATACACAAATGTACATATGCCACTGAAGCGTGAAAATGCTTTCAGTCCTAAACAACTCTGAGTGTGTTGAGGAAATAAAAGATTGGTTGTCCTTAAACCTTCTGTTTTTAAATGACAAAAAAAACAGAAGTCATTGTGTTCGGGCCTAGTGAAGCAGACACTGACACTGGTGATCTTGGTGCTCTGATGCAATATGTGAAGCCTGTAGTGACTAATCTAGGTGTGAGACTGGATAATGATTTAAAACTTGATGCTCAAATTAGCTCAGTTGTAAAAACGAGCTTCTTTCAAATTTGTCAATTAGCTAAAGTAAAACCTGTAAAAAAAAAATCACTTTGAGATCCTAGTTCATGCTTTTATCACTAACCACCTAGATTATTGTAATGCACTTTATGTTGGTCTTAACCAAAAATCTCTTGCACGGCTACAACTTGTACAGAATGCGGCCGCTCGCCTCTTGACCGGAACCAAAAAGCTAAATCATATCACGCCTGTTTTAAAATCCTTGCATTGGCTCCCTGTCTTTTATCACATTGATTTTAAAATCCTCCCCTGCACCTTAGACAGGCAGAGTTCATATCCGTCTTTAAGTCGGCTTTAAAGACTTATCTTTTTACCTTAGCTTTTCAGTGATGTGTTGACTTTTACCGTGTACAGTGTGTCTCTGTTGAGTTTTTTTACCTATTGTTGTGTTTTTTTTTACTGTGTATAGTGTGTGTCTATTTATTGTGTTTTAAATCTTGCTATGTACTGCACTTTGGTCAACCATGTTGTTTTAAAGTGCAAATGAAATAAAGTTGGATTGGATTGTGCTCACTCACCTGCTGATCCACTCCTACAGCATCCAGACCATCATACATGATGTTCACCCAACCATCCTTACAGGACAGGACAAACAGGGACATCAGAGCCTGGAACACACACACAACACACACAACACACACACAACACACACACACACACACACACACACACCACACACACACACACCCCACACACCACACACCACACACACAGGTTAAAGCCTGAACTTCCCAGTCTCTTCTTCTCTGTGTGATAGTGGTCCTGTGTGTCTCACCTGTCCCAGGTTATCAAAGTTGTACTTCCTGCGTATCCAGCGGTACTGAGCCTGCAGACAGTCAGACCTGTTGGTGATGTTCCTGGTGTCCAGACCCTCACAGTGGTAGAACTTCCCCTTGAAGAGCTGCACACAGGAAGGCTGAGCTCACAGCTCTGACAGCAGCAACATCTTCACATGAGCTGAGTAACTATACTGGAACACCCAAACAGGTGTGTGTGTGTAGTATGTGGTGTGTGTGTGGTGTGTGTGTGTGTGTGTATGTGTGTGTGGTGTGTTTGTGTGTGTGTGGTGTGTGTGTGGATGTATGTGTGGTGTGTGTGTGGTGTGTGTATGTGTGCTACCTGCACCCCCAGTATTCCAAACACGATGAAGAAGGCACAGCAGATGAGGACGATGTTTCCTATGGGCCTGAGAGAGGTGATGAGAGTCTCTACCACCAGCTTCAGACCTGGAGCTCTGCTGATCACCCTGTACACACACACACACACACACACACACAATCAGGTGGACAGGTACAGGGTCTACCTGCAGGGTCAGGTGGGCAGGTACAGGGTCTACCTGCAGGGTCAGGTGGGCAGGTACAGGGTCTACCTGCAGGGTCAGGTTGGGCAGGTACAGAGTCTACCTGCAGGGTCAGGTGGGCAGGTACAGGGTCTACCTGCAGGGTCAGTTGGGCAGGTACAGGGTCTACCTGCAGGGTCAGGTGGGCAGGTACAGGTACAGGGTCTACCTGCAGGGTCAGTTGGGCAGGTACAGGGCCTACCTGCAGGGGCAGGTGGGCAGGTACAGGGTCTACCTGCAGGGTCAGGTGGGCAGGTACAGGGTCTACCTGCAGGGTCAGGTGGGCAGGTACAGGGCCTACATGCAGGGGCAGGTGGGCAGGTACAGGGTCTACCTGCAGGGTCAGGTGGGCAGGTACAGGGCCTACCTGCAGGGTCAGGTGGGCAGGTACAGGGTCTACCTGCAGGGTCAGGTGGGCAGGTACAGGGTCTACCTGCAGGGTCTACCTGAGTGGGCGGAGGGTTCGTAGGAGGCGGAGCACTCGAAGAATCCCCAGGATCCTGTTCCCTCCTGACGACGCCATGGAAACCAGGATGTCCACCAGGGACACGAACACCAGCAGGCCGTCCAGAACATTCCAGCTGCTCTGCAGGTAGGCGTGTTTCCCCCAGCAAAACCCCAGAGCCACCACCTGCAGGTCACATGACCAGCATCATGACATCACATGACCAGCATCATGACATCACATGACCAGCATCATGACATCACATGACCAGCCATGAGTCATGTGCTGCAGTCGGTTAGGGTGTCCGGTAATCAGAAAGTTCCCGGTTCGAATGCCGGCTGCGTCAACATGATGTTGTGTCCTTGGGCAAGGCACTTCACCCTACTGTGCTCAGGGGGAATGACCCTGCACTGATTAGTGACTAACTGTAACTGTGATGTAGATCATGGTCTTACCTTCACTCCCATCTCAGCCAGGAAGATCACAGTGAACACATAGTTGGACACACTCAGAAACACTCGCTCCTGTAATACACACAAGAAACACACACTCAGAAACACTCGCTCCTGTAATACACACAAGAAACACACACTCAGAAACACTCGCTCCTGTAATACACACAAGAAACACACACTCAGAAACACTCGCTCCTGTAATACACACAAGAAACACACACTCAGAAACACTCGCTCCTGTAATACACACAAGAAACACACACTCAAAAACACTCGCTCCTGTAATACACACAACACAGAATCACATGAGTGTGTGTGTTACCTTGCTGTGGGGCAGTGTGTGTGTGTGTGTTACCTTGCTGTGGGGCAGTGTGTGTGTGTGTGTGTGTGTGTTACCTTGCTGTGGGGCAGTGTGTGTGTGTGTGTGTGTGTTACCTTGCTGTGGGGCAGTGTGTGTGTGTATGTTACCTTGCTGTGGGGCAGTGTGTGTGTGTGTGTGTTACCTTGCTGTGGGGCAGTGTGTGTGTGTGTTACCTTGCTGTGGGGCAGTGTGTGTGTGTGTGTGTGTGTTACCTTGCTGTGGGGCAGTGTGTGTGTGTGTTACCTTGCTGTGGGCAGTGTGTGTGTGTTACCTTGCTGTGGGGCAGTGTGTGTGTGTGTGTTACCTTGCTGTGGGGCAGTGTGTGTGTGTGTTACCTTGCTGTGGGGCAGTGTGTGTGTGTGTGTGTGTTACCTTGCTGTGGGGCAGTGTGTGTGTGTGTGTGTGTTACCTTGCTGTGGGGCAGTGTGTGTGTGTGTGTGTTACCTTGCTGTGGGGCAGTGTGTGTGTGTGTGTGTGTGTTACCTTGCTGTGGGGCAGTGTATGTGTGTGTTACCTTGCTGTGGGCAGTGTGTGTGTGTTACCTTGCTGTGGGGCAGTGTGTGTGTGTGTGTGTTACCTTGCTGTGGGGCAGTGTGTGTGTGTGTGTGTGTGTGTGTTACCTTGCTGTGGGGCAGTGTGTGTGTGTGTGTGTTACCTTGCTGTGGGGCAGTGTGTGTGTGTGTTACCTTGCTGTGGGCAGTGTGTGTGTGTGTGTGTGTGTGTTACCTTGCTGTTGGCAGTGTGTGTGTGTTACCTTGCTGTGGGGCAGTGTGTGTATGTGTTACCTTGCTGTGGGCAGTGTGTGTGTGTTACCTTGCTGTGGGGCAGTGTGTGTGTGTGTGTGTTACCTTGCTGTGGGCAGTGTGTGTGTGTGTTACCTTGCTGTGGGCAGTGTGTGTGTGTGTTACCTTGCTGTGGGCAGTGTATGTGTGTGTGTGTTACGTTGCTGTGGGGCAGTGTGTGTGTGTGTGTGTGTGTGTGTTACCTTGCTGTGGGCAGTGTGTGTGTGTGTTACCTTGCTGTGGGGCAGTGTGTGTGTGTTACCTTGCTGTGGGGCAGTGTGTGTGTGTTACCTTGCTGTGGGGCAGTGTGTGTGTTACCTTGCTGTGGGGCAGTGTGTGTGTGTTACCTTGCTGTGGGGCAGTGTGTGTGTGTGTGTGTGTGTTACCTTGCTGTGGGGCAGTGTGTGTGTGTTACCTTGCTGTGGGGAGGTATATCAGGTCTCTCCAGAGCGATGGTGATACAGTTAAGAAAGATGAACACCAGAACCACATGATCGAACATCCTGTGTGAGATCAGACTTTGGCACCACACTCGACACCTGCAACACACAGGAGCCCTCATTACACCTGCCATGCTGTGTGTGTGTGTCTGCCTGTGTGTGTGTGTGTGTGTCTGCCTGTGTGTGTCTGCCTGTGTGTGTGTGTACGTACGGGTTTTCTGGGGAGAACAGGTAGAGGGTGAAGTTTTCATGCTCTCTGCACCAGCGAGGCTTGTGGCTGCGCAGTGTTCTCCTGACCCGGAAATACATGCTCTGCAGGGGTCACAGGACAGGAAGTCATCATCACAGTCAGGAAGCAGAAGGACCCAGCACAGGATAGTTAGAGGAGCTGGAATAAGAACTGCTTCAGCTTAACAGGGTTCTGGAACTGTTCTAATTAAAAATGCCCCTTGGTTACTCACACTGTCTGGCAGACTGCCACTACACTGTGTGTGAGTGTGTGTATGTGGGAGTGTGTGAGTGTGTGTGTGTGTGGGAATGTGTGTGTGTGTGTTGGGGGGGGGGAGTGTGTGAGTGTGTGTGTGGGAGTGTGTGAGTGTGTGTGTGGGAGTGTGTGTGGGAGTGTG
Organism: Neosalanx taihuensis; assembly: GCA_030340665.1. Taxonomy (NCBI): domain Eukaryota; kingdom Metazoa; phylum Chordata; class Actinopteri; order Osmeriformes; family Salangidae; genus Neosalanx; species Neosalanx taihuensis. Next base: position 304,426 of record CM059298.1, read on the forward strand.
TGTGTGGGAGTGTGTGTGTGTATGTGAGTGTGTGTGTGGGAGTGTGTGTGTGGGAGTGTGTGTGTGGGAGTGTGTGTGTGAGTGTGTGTGTGTGAGGGTTGGGTACACACACACCCTGCATGGCCGTGCATCAAGCTGCTGTTTCTGCTCTTTGTCCCCAGGGAGAAGAACATCACTTCTCTCTAAATTAACTCAGGAAATCACATCATCTACCCTATCACACAGGTGACCCAGTATGACTAAGGAGAACACACACACACACACACAAACTCACATCATCCTCCATGTCATCCTCAGGAGAGGAGTCTTCCTTTCCTAGGTCAGGGTGGATGTTGGGGTCGTAGGTCGCGTGGAGACTCCGGCCGTTACAGTCCCCATACTCGCCTATTACTGACGGGCACAGAGAAGATGCCTGCAGCCGCTCTAAGGACCCCGGGTGTGTCCTGCCCCCTGCTCCAGCCTCCTCTTCCTCCTCCTCCTCCTCTTCCTCCCCTCCCTCCCCAGACAGCAGGCTCTCCCTCTCTCCGCTGGTGTCTCTGCGTTTCAGGCTGGGCGCTCGTCCAAGGCTGTTCCAGCTGGACCTGCGGCTCCCCCAGGAGCTACCGGGGCCCCGGGGCCCCAGGGGGGAGCGCCGGTCTGGGCTGGCCTGCAGGACAGACACACAGACACACAGACGGACAGACACACTACTGTAAACCTGTCATTATGGGAGGATCAGATAGATGGTGCCTAGCGGAGCAGCACAAGACATGTTCAGAAGGGTCTGATGAGAAGGTGGGAGGAGACTCACCAGGGATCGCTGGTCATAGGCTGACGGATCAATGGAGGCGGAGCTACCACGACGAGACTCTCCAGCAAAGCCCAACCCCGCCTCTCCGTACCGAAGCCCCGCCTCTTGGTACATAAACCCCTCCCCTAGAATGGACTCTGGGCCCAATGAACTCTTGGGGGTGGGCACAGGCGTGGCTGCTGTCCGCATAATAATGGGAGGAGCCAACGTCCCACGTGGATCTATGTGGCCATTGGCTGTCATCATCAGAGTGTACATCTTCAGCTCTGAGGAAGAGAGTTCCATCATCATCATCATCACTATCATCATCATCACTATCATCATCACCACCATTATCATCACCATGGTAACTGTACCTGAGTCTCGGAGCTGTTCCACCTTCTCTTCTTCCTCAAAGTTATCAGACTTCTTCTCCTCATCAGAGTCGGAGCGGTTAGCGTCTCCCTGACACAAAAACCAAAACACATACGAGTTAAATACAGGCAGCTGATCATGCTAGTATGACTGCCTCACCTTACCAAGATGGCTGCCATGGCAGACTGCCTCACCTCAGCCTGGAAGAACCTTACCAAGATGGCTGCCATGGCAGACTGCCTTACCTCAGCCTGGAAGAACCTTACCAAAATGGCTGCCATGGCAGACTGCCTCACCTCAGCCTGGAAGAACCTTACCAAGATGGCTGCCATGGCAGACTGCCTCACCTCAGCCTGGAAGCCCTCCACCAAGATGGCCACCAGCAGGTTGAAGAGGACGTAGTTTCCAAAGGTCATAAGAGCGACGAAGTAGAGAGCAGCCAGAGGAGAGGTGGAGGCCATGCCGTTATACAGAACCACGTTCCAGTCCTCCTGAGTCAGGATCTAGAGAGACAGACAGGAGGAGAGACAGACAGGGTGAGAGACAGAAAGGGGAGAGACAGACAGGGGAGAGACAGACAGGGGGAGAGACAGACAGGGGGAGAGACAGTCAGGGGGAGAGACAGACAGGGTGAGAGACAGACAGGGGGAGAGACAGACAGGGGAGAGACAGACAGGGGGAGAGACAGTCAGGGGGAGAGACAGTCAGGGGGAGAGACAGACAGGGGAGAGACAGAAAGGGGAGAGACAGACAGGGGAGAGACAGACAGGGGAGAGACAGACAGGGGAGAGACAGACAGGGGAGAGACAGACAGGGGAGAGACAGGCAGGGTGAGAGACAGTCAGGGGGATAGACAGACAGGGGAGAGACAGAAAGGGGAGAGACAGACAGGGGAGAGACAGACAGGGGAGAGACAGACAGGGGAGAGACAGACAGGGGAGAGACAGACAGGGGAGAGACAGGCAGGGTGAGAGACAGTCAGGGGGAGAGACAGACAGGGGAGAGACAGAAAGGGGAGAGACAGACAGGGGAGAGACAGACAGGGGAGAGACAGACAGGGGAGAGACAGACAGGGGAGAGACAGACAGGGGAGAGACAGGCAGGGTGAGAGACAGTCAGGGGGAGAGACAGACAGGGGAGAGACAGACAGGGGAGAGACAGACAGAAGGAGAGACAGGCAGGGGGAGAGACAGGCAGGGTGAGAGACAGACTGCTGGTGTCCCCTATAGTGCCTGTGTTGTCCCTGCTGGTCTCTCCTTCTCATCACATTTCTCATCACATGTTCGTTTCAGCATCACATGTTCGTCATCAGCATTACGTTGATTTATACAGATCAGTCCATCTCCGTCTGCTTATTAGGATACATGCATGTGCATGTGCATGTATATGTGTGTATGTGTGCTGTATCTTTCATGGTCTCCAGGCACACACACACACAGCAGTATTACTGCCACACAGCAATTGAGCTGGAGGGAAACTGCTGTTTCAGCAGCTCAGAGAAAGAGAGGAGAGAGAGAGGGAGAGGGGGAGACAGAGAGAGAGATCTGGAACCATCAGAGAGAGAGAGAGAGAGAGGGGGGAGAGAGAGATCTGGAACCATCAGAGAGAGCGAGAGGGGGGAGAGAGAGATCTGGAACCATCAGAGAGAGAGAGAGGGGGGAGAGAGAGAAAGGAAGGCAGAGAGAGAGAGAGAGAGAGAGAGAGAGAGAGAGAGAGAGAGAGAGAGAGAGAGAGAGAAAGGAAGGCAGAGAGAGAGAGAGAGAGAAAGGAAGGCTGAGAGAGAGAGAGAGAGAGAGAAAGGAAGGCAGAGAGAGAGAGAGAGAGAGAGAGAGAGAGAGAGAAAGGAAGGCTGAGAGAGAGAGAGAGAGAGAGAGAGAGAAAGGAAGGCAGAGAGAGAGAGAGAGAGAGAGAGAGAAAGGAAGGCAGAGAGA
>CM059298.1:312500-322500 GCA_030340665.1 Neosalanx taihuensis
TCATCTCCAGCTCCTCCCCGGATGTTGTTGCCACGGCACTGTGTCCGCCGTTGCTAAGGTGACAGTGGTTGTGCTGGTGATGCTGCAGGAGGGCGTGGAGGGGGCGGAGCCAGGGAGCGCTCCCAGAGCTGCTGCGACTGGCTCCCTGGCCTGAGGCCCCGCCCCCTCCGTTAGGGTTCACCTTCTTACGGCGTTTACTGTGGAGACGAGACAGATACACAACCATGAAGACAGATACACAACCATGAAGACAGATACACAACCATGAAGACAGATACACAACCATGAAGACAGATACACAACCATGAAGACAGATACACAACCATGAAGACAGATACACAACCATGAAGACAGATACACAACCATGAAGACAGATACACAACCATGAAGACAGATACACAACCATGAAGACAGATACACAACCCTGAAGACAGATACACAACCATGAAGACAGATACACAACCATGAAGACAGATACACAACCATGAAGACAGATACACAACCCTGAAGACAGATACACAACCATGAAGACAGATACACAACCATGAAGACAGATACACAACCCTGAAGACAGATACACAACCATGAAGACAGATACACAACCATGAAGACAGATACACAACCATGAAGACAGATACACAACCCTGAAGACAGATACACAACCCTGAAGACAGATACACAACCCTGAAGACAGATACACAACCCTGAAGACAGATACACAACCCTGAAGACAGATACACAACCCTGAAGACAGATACACAACCATGAAGACAGATACACAACCATGAAGACAGATACACAACCATGAAGACAGATACACAACCATGAAGACAGATACACAACCCTGAAGACAGATACACAACCATGAAGACAGATACACAACCATGAAGACAGATACACAACCATGAAGACAGATACACAACCCTGAAGACAGATACACAACCATGAAGACAGATACACAACCCTGAAGACAGATACACAACCCTGAAGACAGATACACAACCCTGAAGACAGATACACAACCATGAAGACAGATACACAACCCTGAAGACAGATACACAACCATGAAGACAGATACACAACCCTGAAGACAGATACACAACCCTGAAGACAGATACACAACCATGAAGACAGATACACAACCCTGAAGACAGATACACAACCATGAAGACAGATACACAACCATGAAGACAGATACACAACCATGAAGACAGATACACAACCATGAAGACAGATACACAACCATGAAGACAGATACACAACCCTGAAGACAGATACACAACCATGAAGACAGATACACAACCATGAAGACAGATACACAACCATGAAGACAGATACACAACCATGAAGACAGATACACAACCATGAAGACAGATACACAACCCTGAAGACAGATACACAACCATGAAGACAGATACACAACCCTGAAGACAGATACACAACCATGAAGACAGATACACAACCATGAAGACAGATACACAACCATGAAGACAGATACACAACCCTGAAGACAGATACACAACCATGAAGACAGATACACAACCATGAAGACAGATACACAACCATGAAGACAGATACACAACCCTGAAGACAGATACACAACCATGAAGACAGATACACAACCATGAAGACAGATACACAACCATGAAGACAGATACACAACCATGAAGACAGATACACAACCCTGAAGACAGATACACAACCATGAAGACAGATACACAACCATGAAGACAGATACACAACCATGAAGACAGATACACAACCCTGAAGACAGATACACAACCATGAAGACAGATACACAACCCTGAAGACAGATACACAACCCTGAAGACAGATACACAACCATGAAGACAGATACACAACCATGAAGACAGATACACAACCATGAAGACAGATACACAACCCTGAAGACAGATACACAACCATGAAGAGAGATACACAACCCTGAAGACAGATACACAACCCTGGAGCTAAACCATGAGTGTGTGTGAGTGTTTTTACACGTGTGTGTGTGTGCAGACCTGTGCCAGCTGATGTAGACTCTCTGCAGTCTGCGTGTGAGTTTCCTGTACAGGTGGCTAACGTATCGCAGCATCTCTTCATAGCAGGAGCCTGGCTCACTGTAGCTGGCCAGCGTCGAGTCGTTAGACATGTAGCGAGCTCTCTGCTCACGCATCAGAGCGTTCTCCCTCTGCTTGGTCTCTGAGAACTGCGTGGCGATCACCACCAGACACAGGTTGATCATGAAGAACGACCCCACCTGGACGAGCAAGAGCACACAGGTGAGGACACAGGTGAGCACACAGCAGGTCACATGATCAGAGGTCACATGATCAGAGGTCACATGATCAGAGGTCACATGATCAGAGGTCACGTGATCAGAGGTCACGTGATCAGAGGTCACGTGATCAGACGTCACATGATCAGGTCACATGATCTGAGGTCAAATGATCAGAGGTCACATGATCAGAGGTCACATGATAAGAGGTCACATGATCAGAGGTCACATGATCAGATGTCACATGATCAGAGGTCACATGATAAGAGGTCACATGATCAGACGTCACATGATCAGAGGTCACATGATCAGATGTCTGTGTTGGTAGACTGTGTTGGTTCAGCTCCTCATTCCATGAATATTAAACACATTCTACTGCAAATTCAAAGAGATGGAAAACTAGGTCACTAAGCAGCACTACAGACACACACTGCTGTGACTACAGACACACACTGCTGTGACTACAGACACACACTGCTGACTACAGACACACACTGCTGTGACTACAGACACACACTGCTGTGACTACAGACACACACTGCTGTGTCTACAGACACACACTGCTGTGACTACAGACACACACTGCTGTGTCTACAGACACACACTGCTGTGTCTACAGACACACACTGCTGTGACTACAGACACACACTGCTGACTACAGACACACACTGCTGTGTCTACAGACACACACTGCTGTGACTACAGACACACACTGCTGTGTCTACAGACACACACTGCTGACTACAGACACACACTGCTGTGTCTACAGACACACACTGCTGACTACAGACACACACTGCTGTGACTACAGACACACACTGCTGTGTCTACAGACACACACTGCTGTGACTACAGACACACACTGCTGTGTCTACAGACACACACTGCTGTGACTACAGACACACACTGCTGACTACAGACCCACACTGCTGTGACTACAGACACACACTGCTGTGACTACAGACACACACTGCTGTGACTAGACACACACTGCTGACTACAGACACACACTGCTGTGACTACAGACACACACTGCTGTGACTAGACACACACTGCTGTGACTACAGACACACACTGCTGTGACTACAGACACACACTGCTGTGACTAGACACACACTGCTGACTACAGACACACACTGCTGTGACTACAGACACACACTGCTGTGACTACAGACACACACTGCTGACTACAGACACACACTGCTGTGACTACAGACAAACACTGCTGTGACTACAGACACACACTGCTGACTACAGACACACTCTGCTGACTACAGACACACTGCTATGACTACAGTGTACCATATTTTTTGCACTATAGGGCGCACTGGATTATAAGGCGCACTGTCAATGAATGGTCTATTTTCGATCTTTTTTTATAAAACGCACCGGACTATGAGGCGCATTAAGCGGAAAAAAACAGTCAGATAAATCAGTCGAATAATATTATGGTGAAGCACAGTATGTATTACTCCGCGACACTCCTGGTTACGGTAGCCGTGATGCTGCAAGCGGTGCGGCTTTGTAGTTTACCAAAGTTGTAGTAAAACATTTTTATTTAGTGCCTTGTACCACACAAAAATCGCTTAGAGGTCAGTCAACAAATTAATTAATCCATATATAAGGCGCTTCGGATTATAAGGCGCAGTGTCGTTTTTTGAGAAAAATAAAGGCTTTTAAGTGCGCCCTATAGTCCGAAAAGTACTGTACCATTGCTGTAGTAGAGCTACTCTCAGTTAAGAAGGTTAAAGTAGTATAAACAGCACCATCATACTCACAATGATGAGAAGTATAAAATATATAAAATTGTAGAAGGAGTGAGCGTCCATAACATAGTACATGATGTCAACCCACCCTTCCAGAGTGATAACCTGGAGAGAGAGAGAGAGAGAGGGAGGGAGGGAGGGAGGGAGGGAGGGAGGGAGGGAGGGAGGGAGGGAGGGAGGGAGGGAGGGAGGGAGGGAGGGAGGGAGGGAGGGAGGGAGGGAGGGAGGGAGGGAGGGAGGGAGGGAGGGAGGGAGAGGGAGGGAGGGAGGGAGGGAGGGAAAAGGAGAGGGAGGGTTAAGGAACATGCTATCACTGATACATATCTGATAGTCTGCACACACCATTAACTCTCTCTTCTTATCTTTTACTGTTGGCAAAGCTGGATAGTGTGTGTGTGTGGGAGTGTGAGTGTGTGTTTGTGTGGGTGTGTGTGTAGGTGTGTGGGTGTGTGCGTGTGTGTGTGGGAGGACTGAGGTATTTCATGCTGCAGTTGCAGAGACAGAGAGGTAGATGACAGCATCACATTCACAGTAGTAAGAGGAAACTGAGCCGGCATTAGATATACACACAACTGGTAGTATCATCACACACACACCTCAAATAGCACCATCACACACACACACACACACACCTCAAATAGCACCATCACACACACACACACACACACCTCAAATAGCATCATCACACACACACATTTCTGATGTGGATCTCAGTATTTACAGAAGCTATGAACACCTAGCTGACATCACTTCCTGTTGTACCTGGAAGATGGCTATCCAAGCGTAGGCTATGTTGTCAAAGTTGACGGCACCCTTGTGGGGGTTGATGTTGCCGGGGCGACACACGTTGTAGTACTGGTTCCAGTTCACACAGCCTTCCTGGGCTGTATGGGAGGAGCCAAAGAGGGCGGGGCCACGAGGGGGAGCGCTTAAGGAGCACTCAGCCCCGCCCTCACTGTAGGGGGGGACGTCATGGCAACGCAGCATTCCGTTCTCGCGGGCGGCCGAGCAGATGAAAGGGCTGTCCTCCCCCTCCTCTGACATGTAGTAGGAGCTCAGCGACAGGTTATAGAGCCTACATAGACCACACACAGACAGGTTATAGAGCCTACATAGACCACACACAGACAGGTTATAGAGCCTACATAGACCACACACAGGTTATAGAGCCTACATAGACCACACACAGGTTATAGAGCCTACATAGACCACACACAGACAGGTTATAGAGCCTACATAGACCACACACAGGTTATAGAGCCTACATAGACCACACACAGGTTATAGAGCCTACATAGACCACACACAGACAGGTTATAGAGCCTACACAGACCACACACAGACAGGTTATAGAGACTACACAGACCACACACAGACGGGTTATAGAGCCTACACAGACCACAAACAGACAGGTTATAGAGCCTACATAGACCACACACACACAGGTTATAGAGCCTACATAGACCACACACAGACAGGTTATACAGCCTACATAGACCACAAACAGACAGGTTATAGAGCCTACACAGACCACACACACACATAGGTTATAGAGCCTACACAGACCACACACAGACAGGTTATAGAGCCTACACAGACCACACACAGACGGGTTATAGAGCCTACACAGACCACACACACACACAGGTTATAGAGCCTACACAGACCACACACAGACAGGTTATAGAGCCTACACAGACCACAAACAGACAGGTTATAGAGCCTACACAGACCACACACAGACAGGTTATAGAGCCTACACAGACCACACACAGACAGATTATAGAGCCTACACAGACCACACACAGACAGGTTATAGAGCCTACATAGACCACAAACAGACAGGTTATACAGCCTACACAGACCACACACAGACAGTTTATAGAGCCTACATAGACCACACACAGACAGGTTATAGACCTTTGTAGACAAGAGAAATTATGGAGAAAAGGCAGAGAAAAAGAGAATGTAGAGGACAGAGAGAGAGAGAGAGGGTGAGGGAGAGGGTGAGGGAGAGGGTGAAGGAGAGGGTAAGGGTGTGTGAGGGTGTGTGTTCTGCATGTGTTTGTGTTAGTGTGTGTATTTTGTGTGTGGAGGGCATCAGGTCACACTCTGAAATATAAATATAATAAGCAGTCACACACACACACACACAGGCTTACTCCCTCACACACACACACACACACACACACACACACACACACACACACACACACACACACACACTCACACACACACATACATCCTGTGGGACAATTTGTACCATTACATCAAAAATAAAAAGTATTCCAGAATGCTTGTTTGACATTTTTGGCTTGAGTGAGTTTCTGGAACTTTGTGCTCTACTGTTCCGCCCCTATTAACCACACACACACACACACACACACACATACACACACACATACCATATTAAGTACACACACACGTACCCCCGGGCTGTGTGGCTGATTGTTTGTGATATTGTGTATATTGTGTGTGTATGTGTGTGTGTGTGTGTGAGTGTGTGTGTGTATGTGTGTATGTGTGTGTGTGTGTGAGTGTCAGTCCTGGGGTGTGATGTGCCGTTTACACCCTGTCGGGGTTAGAAATGCCATCGCTACGGGCAACAGCTGACTGCCATGTGTTATCACATCCCAAAACCCAGACTGCCCTGGGGACACACACACAAGGTGGTGGAGACTAGCACAGAGAGGGGGGGGGGCATGGATGAAGAGAGAGGGAGGGACAGAGACATTAAGAGAGAGAGGGAGGGAGAGAGACATTAAGAGAGACGTTGACAGAGAGACTTAAAGAGAGAGAGAGAGAGAGAGAAACATTAAGAGAGAGTAGAGAGAGAGAGACATTGAGACGAGACATTAAGAGAGAAAGAGACATTAAGAGAGAGAGAGAGAGAGAGCGGAGAGAGAGACATTAAGAGAGAGTAGAGTGACTTCAAGAGAGAGATGAGAGAGAAAGAGAGACATTGAGAGAGATATATTAAGAGAGAGGAGACATTAAGAGAGAGAGAGCGGAGAGAGACATTAAGAGAGAGTAGAGAGAGAGAGTACTCACGATCGGATGTCCTCCCCCATGAAACAGCGGTTCCTCAGAAGCCCCGCCCACAACTGCACGCCCACGATGCCGAAGATGAAGAAGACAAAGAAGCAGAGCAGAAGGACGTTCCCCAACATGGGGAGGGTGTCCAGGAGCAGGGTCACCAGGATCCTCATGCCTGGGAGGGGGACAGGGGGGAGACAAGGGGGGAGAGGGACACATACATACACACACAGAGGGACACAAACAGAGAGGGACACACACACACACACACACACAGACATTTCCTCCTTGAGGTACAGACACTGTCAACTACAAGCTCCAGACCTTGTCTCTCTCTCTCTCTCTTTCTCACTATCACTATCACTCACTCTCTCTCACTCTCTCTCTCCCTCTCCCCGCCCTCTCTCTCTCTCCCCCCCCCCTCTCTCTCTCTCTCTCTCTCTCCCTCTCTCTCTGCTTTAGTGTTTTATAACAGGGTTTAAATAACCTGCTTTGGTCATAGATACCCACACACACACACACTCTTTTAAGCCACAGTTCCACATCATCATTACTCTTGCAGAGCGCTGTAAGTGTCCCTTCTCACACGCTAAGAGCTGCTTTAGTGTGGAAAAGTGTGGTGATTACTCAAACACACAAAGCACACGTCACAACGGCCTTCTGCTCTACACACACACACACACACACACATCTGGCTGCTACAAGCTAACCCTGGCTGCAGTACCCCTGCCTGCAGTAACCCTGGCTGCAGTAACCCTGGCTGCAGTAACCCTGGCTGCAGTAACCCAGGCTGCAGTAACCTTGGCTGCAGTAACCTTGGCTGCAGTAACCTTCGCTGCACTAACCTTGGCTGCAGTAACCTTGGCTGCAGTAACCCTGGCTGCAGTAACCTTGGCTGCAGTAACCCTGGCTGCAGTAACCCTGTCTCCAGTAACCCTGGCTGCAGTAACCCTGGCTGCAGTAACCTTGGCTGCAGTAACCTTGGCTGCAGTAACCTTGGCTGCAGTAACTTTGGCTGCAGTAACCCTGGCTGCAGTAACCTTGGCTGCAGTAACACTGGCTGCAGTACCCCTGGCTGCAGTAACCTTGGCTGCAGTAACCTTGGCTGCAGTAACCTTGGCTGCAGTAACCCTGGCTGCAGTAACCCTGGCTGCAGTAACCTTGGCTGCAGTAACACTGGCTGCAGTAACTCTGGCTGCAGTACCCCTGCCTGCAGTAACCCTGGCTGCAGTAACCCTGGCTGCAGTAACCCTGGCTGCAGTAACCCAGGCTGCAGTAACCTTGGCTGCAGTAACCTTGGCTGCAGTAACCTTCGCTGCACTAACCTTGGCTGCAGTAACCTTGGCTGCAGTAACCCTGGCTGCAGTAACCTTGGCTGCAGTAACCCTGGCTGCAGTAACCCTGTCTCCAGTAACCCTGGCTGCAGTAACCCTGGCTGCAGTAACCTTGGCTGCAGTAACCTTGGCTGCAGTAACCTTGGCTGCAGTAACTTTGGCTGCAGTAACCCTGGCTGCAGTAACCTTGGCTGCAGTAACACTGGCTGCAGTACCCCTGGCTGCAGTAACCTTGGCTGCAGTAACCTTGGCTGCAGTAACCTTGGCTGCAGTAACCCTGGCTGCAGTAACCCTGGCTGCAGTAACCTTGGCTGCAGTAACACTGGCTGCAGTAACTCTGGCTGCAGTAACCCTGGCTGCAGTAACCCTGGCTGCAGTAACACTGGCTGCAGTAACCCTGGCTGCAGTAACTTTGGCTGCAGTAACCCTGGCTGCAGTAACCTTGGCTGCAGTAACCCTGGCTGCAGTAACCCTGGCTGCAGTAACCTTGGCTGCAGTAACCTTGGCTGCAGTAACCTTGGCTGCAGTAACCTTGGCTGCAGTAACCTTCGCTGCACTAACCTTGGCTGCAGTAACCTTGGCTGCAGTAACCGTGGCTGCAGTAACCCTGGCTGCAGTAACCTTGGCTGCAGTAACCCTGGCTGCAGTAACCCTGTCTCCAGTAACCCTGGCTGCAGTAACCCTGGCTGCAGTAACCTTGGCTGCAGTAACCTTGGCTGCAGTAACCTTGGCTGCAGTAACTTTGGCTGCAGTAACCCTGGCTGCAGTAACCTTGGCTGCAGTAACCTTGGCTGCAGTAACCTTGGCTGCAGTAACCCTGGCTGCAGTAACCCTGGCTGCAGTAACCCTGGCTGCAGTAACCCTGGCTGCAGTAACCCTGGCTGCAGTAACCTTGGCTGCAGTAACCTTGGCTGCAGTAACCTTGGTTGCAGTAACCTTGGCTGCAGTAACCTTGGCTGCAGTAACCTTGGCTGCAGTAACCCTGGCTGCAGTAACCATGGCTGCAGTAACCTTGGCTGCAGTAACCCTGGCTGCAGTAACCCTGTCTCCAGTAACCCTGGCTGCAGTAACCCTGGCTGCAGTAACCTTGGCTGCAGTAACCTTGGCTGCAGTAACCTTGGCTGCAGTAACTTTGGCTGCACTAACCCTGGCTGCAGTAACCTTGGCTGCAGTAACACTGGCTGCAGTAACCCTGGCTGCAGTAACCTTGGCTGCAGTAACCTTGGCTGCAGTAACCCTGGCTGCAGTAACCCTGGCTGCAGTAACACTGGCTGCAGTAACCCTGGCTGCAGTAACCCTGGCTGCAGTAACCTTGGCTGCAGTAACCCTGGCTGCAGTAACCCTGGCTGCAGTAACACTGGCTGCAGTAACCCTGGCTGGGATTCAGGTGGTGGTCCCAGGTGCGAGGGTAAGGGTTATGTGTTAGAGTCTAGTTTGAGGTGAGGGTGACAGGTGAGGGGTTAAAGGTCACTCACTGGGGACTCTGTTGATGGCTCTGAGAGGGCGGAGGACTCGGACCGTACGGATGGCTGACAGGCTGGCATTGTGTCCATCCAGAGAATACTCCATCATCCTGCACAGGACAC
>CM059298.1:332500-342500 GCA_030340665.1 Neosalanx taihuensis
AGGCCACGCCTCTTCTGTGCTCTGCGCTTAGACACTCCTCAGAGGGTGTGGCTTCACAGAGGAGGGCGTGGCTTCACAGAGGAGGGCATGGCTTCACAGAGGAGGGCGTGGCTTCACAGAGGAGGGCGTGGCATCACACACTAAACTCTCTCTCCATCAGAGTACATGGAACTGAGTCTTCTATTAAATATGTACACCCTCACACTCCCTCGCACTCCCTCGCACTCCCTCGCACTCCCTCTCACTCCCTATCACTCCCTCTCACTCCCTCGCACTCCCTCGCACTCCCTCGCACTCCCTCGCACTCCCTCGCACTCCCTCACACTCCCTCGCACTCCCTCGCACTCCCTCTCACTCCCTCACACTCCCTCTCACTCCCTCTCACTCCCTCGCACTCCCTCTCACTCCCTCTCACTCCCTCACACTCCCTCTCACTCCCTCGCACTCCCTCTCACTCCCTCTCACTCCCTCGCACTCCCTCTCACTCCCTCTCACTCCCTCACACTCCCTCTCACTCCCTCTCACTCCCTCGCACTCCCTCTCACTCCCTCTCACTCCCTCACACTCCCTCTCACTCCCTCGCACTCCCTCACACTCCCTCTCACTCCCTCGCACTCCCTCGCACTCCCTCTCACTCCCTCACACTCCCTCTCACTCCCTCTCACTCCCTCGCACTCCCTCTCACTCCCTCTCACTCCCTCACACTCCCTCTCACTCCCTCGCACTCCCTCTCACTCCCTCTCACTCCCTCTCACTCCCTCGCACTCCCTCGCACTCCCTCACACTCCCTCACACTCCCTCTCACTCCCTCGCACTCCCTCGCACTCCCTCGCACTCCCTCGCACTCCCTCACACTCCCTCTCACTCCCTCACACTCCCTCTCACTCCCTCTCACTCCCTCGCAGTCCCTCACACTCCCTCGGACACCCTCTCACACACACATCCTACAAAAGATCTTAACACACATTTCTCCTATCATGCACACACACACGTACACTAACACACACATGTACACTAACACACAAACGTACACCAACACACACACATATGGCTGTACTGTCTACATTGCCATGACAACCAACTAGTCTCATTGCATCTGTATCAGACTAACATGCACACACACCTTCACACACACACACGCACACACTCACTCACACACTCACTGTAAGAATTCACCCCCTCTGAGCTGATACTGTATGTATTCAGTTAGAAGGTGTTTTTATCCAAAGTGAATATGGCAAAATATAGCAAGTGTAACACTGTGCACATATCATCTTGTGTATATGAGTGTGTGTAAGTGTGCTCGTGTCATCTTGTGTACCAGTGTGTTTTGTGAGTCTGGTTCACTTGCTTCAAAGCATCGCCACATTTTAATATGAAATGAAAATGTTACAGATGCAAAGTAGGGCAGTGGAAATGTGTCCTTTTTTTGTGTGTGTGTGCTTGTGTGTGCTTGTGTGTGCAGGTGTGTGTGTGTGCTTGTGTGTGCAGGTGTTTGAGTGTGCATGTGTGTGTGTGCTTGTGTGTGTGTGTGTGCGCGTGTGTGTGTGTGTGCTTGTGTATGTGTGTGCTTGTGTGTGTGTCTTGTTTTGCACTTGTCTCAGACTGTCTTTCAGACACTAATTTGATCAGCTCTGGGAAGAGGCTGGGAAAGGTTATTCATGTGTAACACGAGAGATGAAAAATCCCTCACACACACACACACACACTCTCTGACACACACTCTCTGAAACACACTCTCTGACACACACTCTCTGAAACACACTCTCTGAAACACACAGGCCTACAAAAGCTCATTAAACACAACATTGCTGCTACAACAACCACCGCAAGTCAACATGACCCAAAACTAGTGAGGAGGAATGTGACGAAGAGGGGGAGGAGGAGAGGAGGAGAGGAGGAGAGGGGAGGAGGAGAGGAGGAGAGGGGAGGAGGAGAGGAGGAGAGGAGGACAGGGGAGGAGGAGAGGAGGAGAGAGAGGGAGGAGAGGAGGAGAGGAGGACAGGGGAGGAGGAGAGGAGGAGAGGAGAGGAGGAGAGAGGACGAGGAGAGGAGAAAGGAGGACAGGAGGACAGGAGGACAGGGGAGGAGGAGAGGAGGAGAGGAGAGGAGGAGAGGAGGAGAGAGGACGAGGAGAGGAGGACAGGGAGGAGGAGAGGAGGAGAGGAGAGGAGGAGAGAGGACGAGGAGAGGAGAAAGGAGGACAGGAGGACAGGAAGACAGGGGAGGAGGAGATGGGAGGGGAGAGGAGAAGAAGGGAGGGTTCTGATTCAGCTCCCTAACCCTGGGAAGGCAGGCATACTCCTGCAGGCGTGTATGAAGCCTTCTGTTACCATGATGGTGTACATGTTGTAGCAGTCTTCCCCTGTTCACCTTCTCCACTCCTGGGATCCACAGTGTGGCTTCAGGTGGGGGGAGGTGGGGGGAAGGGGGGCGTGACAACAGTTCCTTGAGCCCTCATGTCTGACTGAGTCTCACACACACTTACACACACACTCACACACACACACACTCACACACACACACAAACACCCATGTCCCCCCTTCACAGTAGGATCAGTCAGGCTTGAGAGTCCCTGTCTTTGGACAGAGAGATGGGAAGAGAGGCAGAGAGAGAAGGAGAGATGGAAGAGAGGCAGAGAGAGAGAAGACAAATGGTACCCTCACTGTGAACTGCATTGGCGACATTCTTTAACCTGCACAATCAGGCCAAAAAAACCTTGAGTTGAAGATTGAACGGAGAAAAAAAGACAAGGAGACAGCGAGAGATACACATAAAGAGATACAGAGAGATACAGAGAGACAGAGCGATACACACAGAGATACAGAGAGAACAAAGAGACAGAGAGATACAGAGAGATATACACAGAGATAAAAAGACAGACAGAGATACAGAGATTTACATAGAGACAGAGAGAGCAGCGGTGTTGCTCTTTATCTAGACTAGCAGTACAGCAGCAGTGGGTGGACCTTTCTGTCATATTGTAAACATCACTGATCACTGCAGTAAACTAACACAAGACCCCCTATCCCCCCAACCATATCATCTCTCCATCTCTGCATATCATCTCTCCATCTCTCCCATCTCATCTCTCATCTCTCCATCTCATCTCTCATCTCATCTCTCCATATCACCTCTCCATCTCTCCATCTCATCTCTCCTCATCTCATCATCTTATCTCATCTCTCCATCTCATCTCTCCTCATCTCATCATCTCATCTCATCTCTCCATCTCCTCATCTCTCCATCTCTTCTCTCCTCATCTCATCATCTCATCTACCCATCTCTCCTCATCTCATCATCTCATCTCATCTCTCCATCTCATCATCTCATCTCTCCATCTCTTCTCTCCTCATCTCTCCATCTCTTTTCTCCTCATCTCTCCAGCTCCTCATCTCATCTCATCTCTCATCCCTTCCTTCTTCTCTGTAGTCTGTGACATGTGGTGGGAAAGAGGAACCAGAGATATTGTCAGAGTTCCCTGCTGCTCAGCTGTCATGTCCTCCAGTGTCCGAGCGACAGTGGTATTTCAGCGGAGAGACTGACAGCTGGGCTGAGAGCATCGTGAGAACGCTGGCTGAATTCCGAATCGTCGTCAACAAGATCAGTAGCCATGGTAACAGCCGCAGAGAGGAAGAGAGACACACAAACGGGAAAGGAGGGTGCTATCACTAGAGTTCCTATAGTATAGAGTGATGGTGGGGACTTCCTGGGCATGGAGGTACTGGACTCTCTAAGGTGGTGACTACCTGTACAAAACACCTGGTCTGACTGTACAAAACACCTGGTCTGACTGTACAAAACACCTGGTCTGACTGTACAACACCTGGTCTGACTGTACAACACCTGGTCTGACTGTACAACACCTGGTCTGACTGTACAACACCTGGTCTGACTGTAAAACACCTGGTCTGACTGTACAACACCTGGTCTGACTGTACAACACCTGGTCTGCCTGTACAACACCTGGTCTGACTGTACAACACCTGGTCTGACTGTAGAACACCTGGTCTGACTGTACAACACCTGGTCTGACTGTACAAAACACCTGGTCTGACTGTACAACACACCTGGTCTGACTGTACAACACCTGGTCTGACTGTACAAAACACCTGGTCTGACTGTACAACACACCTGGTCTGACTGTACAACACCTGGTCTGACTGTACAACACCTGGTCTGACTGTACAATACCTGGTCTGACTGTACAACACCTGGTCTGACTGTACAACGCCTGGTCTGACTGTACAACACCTGGTCTGACTGTACAACACCTGGTCTGACTGTACAACACCAGGTCTGACTGTACAACACCTGGTCTGACTGTAGAACACCTGGTCTGACTGTAAGACACACCTGGTCTGCCTGTACAACACCTGGTCTGACTGTACAGCACCTGGTCTGACTGTACAACACACCTGGTCTGCCTATACAACACCTGGTCTGACTGTTTAACACCTGGTCTGACTGTACAATACCTGGTCTGACTGTACAACACCTGGTCTGGTGGTCTGGACCACGTACACTCACTCACACACACTCACATACACACACACTCACTCACATACACACACAGAGCACTGACACAAACACACATCTTATTAGTTCTGCATAATTTCTTCAAACACCTTTTAAGTGGTGTGCCTGAGGACAGACACAGATTCTACTGCACTGGAATCAGCACACACACAACCCACACATACACATGCACACACACACACACACAGTGTGTGTGGAGAAAGCCTAGACGTCAGTAAGCACCTTTTGTCTCTGTGGTGATGACCTATGACCTGCAACCTGCTGTTACTATGAACACAGGCTAAGCTTAATGAGTCACCACACACACACACAATAATACACACCAACAGCACGCACACACACACACACCCCTCAGCTGTCCGAGTGGGAGACACAGGAAGACTGACATGAAGGTCAGCTGGGTTTGAGCTTTCCTGCACACATACACTGAATCATTTGAAATGATCACATGATCAAATCTCCAATGGAAGAGGGATGGATGGATGAATGGATGGATGGATGAATGGATGGATCGCCACAACAGATCCATCATCATAGGTGCTAACCCAACGCGACAGCTAGCTTCTAGCTAACCTTTAGCTAACCTCTAGCTAACCTCTAGCTAGCCTCTAGCAAGCCGCTAGCAAGCCTCTTGCTACAATTACATTTTAGCTTTGAAAATAACAGTGTGTGCGTGCCTACACATGTATGTGTGCATATGTGTGTGTGTGAGAGAGTGTGTGTGTGTGTGTGTGCTCTGCCTAGGGAGTGAAGAGAAAGTTTCCTCCAGGCCCACACACTAACTGGTGCTGTGTGTGTGTGTCTGGGAGTGTGAGTGTCTGTCTGCGTGTGTCTGGGAGTGTGAGTGTGTGTCTGCATGTGTGTGTGTCTGGGAGTGTGGCTGTGTATCTGCATGTGTGTGTGTGTGAGTGTGTGAGTGGCAGGAAGTTTACCTCTGTGTATAATATTTACTTAGACCACCAACCTGGGGCAGCACTTTGCTTACACTGTCTGTCCTGTACACATCCCCAAGACCTGTTCATGGTACAGAGAGAGGGGGGGGGAGAGAGGGAGAGAGAAGAGAGGGAGGAAGAGAGGGAGGAAGAGAGAGGGCAAGGAAGAGAGAGGCAGAGAGAGAGAGAAGAGAGGGAGAGGGAGGAAGAGAGAGTAAGAGAGAGAGAGCAAGGAAGAGAGAGGCAGAAGGATAGAGACAGAGAGAGAGAGACAGAGAGAAAGAGAAAGAGAGAGGGAGAGAGAGAGAGAGGAAGAGAGAGAGAGAGAGAGAGAGAGAGAGAGCATCAGAAAGACAGGAGGGGGTGTGGCTGATAGACAGGATCAGAGAGCAGTAGAGCACAATGATGAACACCCACCCCATGACCCTGCCTGTGGTCCTCATTAGAGCAGGATGTCTACTGTACACACACTCACTCACACACACACACACACACACACACACACACACACTCACACTCACACAGATATTTCCTGTGGTGGTCAGTGTAGTGGTGGATCCTGACAGCAGTGTGTCTCACTCAATGTCTTCAACATTCTAACATTCCATCTGAACCTGCTGGGAATTCCAATCATTACAGAAACCTAAACACTCATTCCTCAAGAGATTAAAAAGCCACACACACACTCCCTCACTCACACACTCTTACACACACTCCCTCACTCACACACTCTTACACACACAGGCACTCACACACACTCAGACAGACATAGACACCAGTATGAGGCGGATACAAAGAAAGGCAGGATAGAAAGAGACGAAGAGAGAGGGCAAGAGAGAGAGAAAGATGGGATAGAAAGAGAGTCAGAGTGAGATTGAGGATGAAAGGAAGCAGATTACATTTACATTGAGTCATTTAGCTTCTTATCCAGAGCAAGTAAGGGACATTCCCCCCGAGGCAAGTAGGGTGAAGCAACTTGCTCAAGGATACAAGGTCATGTTGTCACGGACAGGGATTTCAAACCTGCAACCATCTAATTACTTGCCTTATTCCTTCACCGCGGAAATAGGTGAGGAGAGAGAGGTGAGGAAAAAGAGGTGAGGAGAGAGAGAGGTGAGGAGAGGAGAGAAAGAGAGAGACAGTGTAACTTCAGAGGACTCATTAAGTTGCCAGCCTGAAAGGAACACAAGCATCCCAGTAGTGCCATGGCCCAAGGCCAGACACACACACTCTCTCAAACACACACACACACACACAGAGACACACACACACACAGAGACAGAGAGAAAGAGACACACACACACAGCAGATCCAACACAGAAACTGATTCCAGCAGGACAGAAAGAGAGTGTTGAGATCCAGAGGCCTGATCACTAGCAGGGTGTAGGACTAGCAGCCCACAGCCTCCCTGTTCAGCCCAGCCTCAAGTCCACCAGCAGGGCTACTATACCACCAGCAGGGCTACTGTACCACCAGCAGGGCTACTGTACCACCAGCAGGGCTACTATACCACCAGCAGGGCTACTATACCACCAGCAGGGCTACTATACCACCAGCAGACTACTGTACCACCAGCAGGGCTACTATACCACCAGCAGGGCTACTATACCACCAGCAGGGCTACTATACCACCAGCAGGGCTACTATACCACCAGCAGGCTACTATACCACCAGCAGGGCTACTATACCACCAGCAGGGCTACTATACCACCAGCAGGCTACTATACCACCAGCAGGGCTACTATACCACCAGCAGGCTACTATACCACCAGCAGGCTACTATACCACCAGCAGGGCTACTATACCACCAGCAGGGCTACTATACCACCAGCAGGGCTACTGTACCACCAGCAGACTACTGTACCACCAGCAGGGCTACTATACCACCAGCAGGGCTACTATACCACCAGCAGGGCTACTATACCACCAGCAGGGCTACTATACCACCAGCAGGGCTACTATACCACCAGCAGGGCTACTATACCACCAGCAGGCTACTATACCACCAGCAGGCTACTATACCACCAGCAGGCTACTATACCACCAGCTGGCTACTATACCACCAGCAGGCTACTATACCACCAGCAGGCTACTATACCACCAGCAGGGCTACTATACCACCAGCAGACTACTGTACCACCAGCAGGGCTACTATACCACCAGCAGGGCTACTATACCACTAGCAGGGCTACTATACCACCAGCAGGGCTACTATACCACCAGCCAGGGCTACTATACCACCAGCAGGGCTACTATACCACCAGCAGGCTACTATACCACCAGCAGGCTACTATACCACCAGCAGGGCTACTATACCACCAGCAGGCTACTATACCACCAGCAGGCTACTATACCACCAGCAGGGCTACTATACCACCAGCAGGCTACTATACCACCAGCTGGGCTACTATACCACCAGCAGGCTACTATACCACCAGCAGGCTACTATACCACCAGCAGGGGCTACTATACCACCAGCAGGCTACTATACCACCAGCAGGCTACTATACCACCAGCAGGCTACTATACCACCAGCTGGGCTACTATACCACCAGCAGGCTACTATACCACCAGTTGGGCTACTATACCACCAGCAGGCTACTATACCACCAGCTGGGCTACTATACCACCAGCAGGGCTACTATACCACCAGCAGGCTACTATACCACCAGCAGGGCTACTATACCACCAGCAGGGCTACTATACCACCAGCTGGGCTACTATAACATTGCCAAGCAGAGGGGTTTTGTGGGTGAATCTTCCCTTCAGTTCAGTGTTAAAGGATATGGGTTACAGACCATGCGCAGACACCATCTGCGTGGGCGGGTGGTCTGCTTCACACAGAAGAACACCACAGGAGCGAGGGCTGGGTACGGCTGCTGCTCCTCCTCATCAGATGCCAGGTCGGGTGCAGGATCACGAGCCGGCTCGCGAAGCAGACCTGTGTCCCCCTGTGTGGGGGCCCCCCCTGTGTCCCCCTGTGTGGGGGCCCCCCCTGTGTCCCCCTGTGTGGGGGCCCCCCCTGTGTCCCCCTGTGTGGGGGCTCCCCCTGTGTCAGCCGGGCTCCATGTTCTCTCTCTGTCCTCCTCATCTTCAGTGTCCTCATGCTGGGGGGCCAGGTCGTAAAGTATCGGTATGGGGGACCCTCACATCCTCCCGCTCGGCGTAATGAAAGCGCGCTCTCCCCTCGCCATCAGTCATGATAGAGCGTCAGACAGAGCCGCTCTGAGGAGAAACACACACACACACACAGAGCTCATTATCTCAGCAGGGAGTGTGCTGCTTTCTGTGGATACACACCAGCAGCACGGACCAGCAGCACGGACCAGCAGCACGGGACCCCCTGCCCCCCTACCCCCCCTGCCCCCCCTGTCTCACTGCAGCCTGATGTGTAGCCCCCTGCCCCCCCTACCTCCCCTACCCCCCCTACCCCCCCCTGCCCCCCTGTCTCACTGCAGCCTGATGTGTAGCCCCCTGCCCCCCTACCTCCCCTACCCCCCCTGCCCCCCTACCCCGCCTGCCCCCTGCCCCACCTGCCCCTGTCTCACTGCAGCCTGATTGTCTTGTCAGTTCTTAAGGACACTGTTAACTGTCTTTAACAGCTAAGATGCCGCCTGTCATGTGAGGGGCAGGAGGATCTGGACTCCTGTGAGGCTCTGAAGCTTCTCATACAAACAGCAATGTCCTGCACTGCACGCATATACATTTGAATGTGTATTTTATAAAAAGTTAATGCATTTTTTTCCACAACGATTCATATTTGATAGTCAGACTATCAGTTATTTTGCTAGAGGGATTTCGGAAGATCTAGTCTGGTGATAACGGTCAATAAAATAGTTTTTAACCACATATAACTTTGTAAACACTTGGTTGGTATAATTGAAGCAGTAGGTTTTGATGCACCACATTACTGATCAATGAGCTTCAAACACACAAGCTCTGCGCGTCAACTGCGCTTCATCTTCCACACTTTCCAAGTACCAAAGATAATACCATAAACATGTCAAATAACTCAATGATTTAAATAATGCATTAATTTTAAATGTACCTTATAGAGACAGAATGAGAAGTTCCCGTTAGCATTTCCGTGACTTGCGGTGTAGCGCGAGCACCAGTCTGTCTGAGCAAACCTGCTTGGTCTCCTCTTCCTCCTCTTCCTCCCCTCTCTCTCCCTCTCGCTCTCTCTCGCGCTCTCTCTCTTTCTCTCTCTCTCCCTCTCGCGCTCTCTCTCTCTCCCTCTCGCGCTCTCTCTCTCCCTCTCGCTCTCTCTCTCTCTCTCTTCCTCCCCCCTCTCTCTCTCTTTCTCTCTCTTAGGTCACCGGTTTAAATAAGATTGTTGTCGATAATTATAATTCCAAAGCGGGATGATAAATAAAAACAGTTCAAAATCAGAAGTTCAAATGTCTAATTGTTTCTTTAAAGGAATATCCATCTTTATTCCGCGCTCGTGCTTCCGTCCGTGTGGCTGAAGATCCGTGATGTTCTGAACTTCCAACAGAACTGGAGACACGTAACGACCGTGGAGCTC
>CM059298.1:347500-395000 GCA_030340665.1 Neosalanx taihuensis
AACAGGTGATAGAGGGTGATAGAGGGTTATATAGGGTAATAGATGGTTGATACAGGGTGATAGAGGGTGATATAGGAGTAATAGAGGAGTGATATAGGTGATAGAGGGGTGATATAGGAGTAATAGAGGAGTGATATAGGAGTGATATCTCTCCTTGCTGAACTTTCAGTGTAGTTTCATCATCCCCCCTCACACACACACACACACACACAGTCCTAAAGCTCAATGTTCTGGATATGATGCTTGCTTGCTGTGTCACATACATTCCTTTAGTTGTTGCATCTTTAAATAGCTTGTTGAGGCGTGTGTGAGAGAGACAGAGACAGAGAGAGAGAGAGACAGAGACAGAGAGAGACAGAGACAGAGAGAGACAGAGAGAGACAGAGACAGAGAGACACAGAAAGAGGAGACACACAGAGAGAGAGACAGAGAGACAGAGAGAGAGGAGACACAGAGAGAGAGAGAGAGAGAGAGAGAGACAGAGACAGAGACAGAGACAGAGAGAGAGAGAGAGAGAGAGAGAGAGAGAGAGAGAGAGAGAGAGAGAGAGAGAGAGAGAGAGAGAGAGAGAGAGAGAGAGAGAGCGCTTTCTCAAACCTCCCTACAGTGAACCCAGCTAGATCAGATGCACAAGGCTAAGATTCGCTCACGTGTGTGAGAGAGGAGGCTTCATTAAACAGAGTCTGAAGTCTGGTCAACTCACCATCACGTGTGTGTATATATGTATTTATGGGTGTGAGTGTGTTTGCGTGTGTACGTATGTTTGTATGTATGCATGCATGCGTGTGTGTGTACATACGTGTGTGTGTACAGTATGCCCTGTGTCAGGGTGGTTATCATTCCTCTGTACTGATCTCTAATCTCACCCTAACCTCCCTCACTGTATAAGAGGGATGGATTAAATTGAAGTTCGTCAATCCAGATTAAAGACCATTAGAAGATTTAATCTAGACTCCTGGGAACGAACACACAAGAAATGGTCTTTAACATAAAGCTTCGGATGAGATTCTTCTAGAATGGTGGTCGTGCCTGTATGAACAGGGACGTCCGTCAGAGATGTGTTGGGGATCTGATCCTGTACAGGGTCTCCTGGTGTGTCACAGCAGGGGCAGATGGGAAATGGGAGGGGCCTCTCCTACAGCAGCTTCCATAGCAGCTATGCAGGGAGATCATCTGGGATCGGCTCGCTATGTCTGACCAACATTGGACTGTCAAGACTGGTACCTTCTCTGTCTCGTGTGGAAATTACTGACTCATCAGAACATGAGAGTGTGTGTGTGTGTGTGTGTGTGTGTGTGTGTGTGTGTGTGTGTGTGTGTGTGAGAGTGTGTGTGTGTGTGTGAGTGTGTGTGAGAGTGTGTGTGTGTGTGCGTGAGAGAGTGTGTGTGTGCATGTGTGAGTGTGTGTTTGTGTGGCAGCTGATCCTCAGGGAGTGTGTGTGTGTGTGTGTGTGTGTGTGTGTGTGTGTGTGTGTGTGTGTAGCAGCTGATGGGAGGGCCCCCATCCTGGCCTGCAGCTGTCAGCTGAACTGACATCAGAAGACATTCTCAGACATGGAACGATCACACAAGCTCTAGCACAGCTGATCCAAGCATCGATTTCTAATTTCTGTGTGAGTGTGTGTGTGTGTGTGTGTGTGTGTATGCTGCGGTGTGTGTGTGTGTGTGTGTGTGTGTGTATGCTGCGGTGTGTGTGTGTTGGGTGGGTGGAGACTGAACAGTGAAAACTCCCAACTCATCAAACCTCTCAGTGATTGGTCAGCTCCCCTGTGTGCTTTGAGGTCATTAGAGGTCACCAGGAACCCTCTCAGTTAACCCTGTGACTTCAGTTTACCATCCACTGACGAACAGGTGGTACAGCTGGGCTGAGTGTGTGTGTGTGTGTGTGTGTGTGTACAAGTGTGTGTGCATTGTGAGCCATGGTAATTAGACTAAGAGGTTTGGTGTTTGTGTGTGTAAAACTTATCTGCAAAACTGTAAAAAGAACCCCAACACACTCACAGTTACATCCCTCTTCAAACACCTCATCACACCACTCTCCAGATTACTCAAATCTCACAAATGGAGATGTAACTAACATCAATGCGTGTGTGTGTGTGTGTGCTGTATATCACAGGACACCTTGTCACAGTCTGTCCTGTTCCCTGGTGTGGAGTCAGCATGGCTGTCCCAGGGTCCTGGTCCTGGTCCTGGTCCTGGGGTCTGGTCCTGGTCCTGGTCCTGGTCCTGGGGTCTGGGTCCTGGTCCTGGTCCTGGGGTCTGGTCCTGGTCCTGGGTCCTGGTCCTGGTCCTGGTCCTGGGGTCTGGTCTGGGTCCTGGTCCTGGTCCTGGTCCTGGTCCTGGGGTCTGGTCTGGGTCCTGGTCCTGGTCCTGGTCCTGGTCCTGGTCCTGGTCCTGGTCCTGGTCCTGGGGTCTGGTCTGGGTCTGGGTCTGGGTCTGGGTCTGGGTCTGGGTCTGGGTCCTGGTCCTGGTCCTGGTCCTGGTCCTGGTCCTGGGGTCTGGGTCCTGGTCCTGGTCCTGGTCCTGGTCCTGGTTCCTGGTTCTGGGATTTGTGCAACACAGAGAGAGACAGTCAGGGGTCAAGGGTCAGGGTTGGAGGAATGGAGGTCAAGCTATATGACAATTGATTAAGTGATCAACAGACAGACAGCAGACAGAGATGAAAGAGACAGACAGAGAGAGAGACAGAGAGAGAGACAGACAGACAGACAGACAGACAGAGATGAAAGAGAGACAGACAGACAGACAGACAGACAGACAGACAGAGAGCGAGACAGACAGACAGAGAGACAGAGAGACAGACAGAGAGACAGACAGACAGACAGACAGAGATGTTGATAAGTTGTTGTTGATACTGAGTCCCACTCAGCTCCTGAATTCTTTACATAGCTTTATAGCAGCTGCCCCCTGTCCACAAACACCCACACTCACACACACTCACACACACACTTACTCAAACACACACTCACACACACACACACACCCACACTCACACACTGACACACACCGACACACACACACATACACACACACACTCACAATCCCTGGAATGTGCTTGTGTCAGACCTGTCTGTATTACTGGTGAATAGAGGATCATTTAGCAGAAGGTTCAGTAACGTTTCCAAACTCTCACCTGATTGGTCGGGGTGATGTCTGTGATCTGAGCGACTCTTCCTGCTTCATGAATAATTCATGACTCATTTCTGGGAGTGGATTAACCACTGACTTATTAATATGTATCAGGCTGTGCACACACACAACACATGCACACACACAACACATGCACACACACAACACTTGTACACACACCACATACACACAAACACACACACGTATACCACCCACATGGTCCTCAC
The DNA here is from genome assembly GCA_030340665.1 of Neosalanx taihuensis. Taxonomy (NCBI): domain Eukaryota; kingdom Metazoa; phylum Chordata; class Actinopteri; order Osmeriformes; family Salangidae; genus Neosalanx; species Neosalanx taihuensis. Next base: position 350,856 of record CM059298.1, read on the forward strand.
CTGCCCCAAGCCACACCCCCATCCAAGCTGTCAGGAGCAGGACAACCAATCAAGAGTTAAAAAAACACGTTTTGTGTACATGTGTATGCAATGTTTCAGTGTGTGTGTGTGTGTGTGTACGTGTGTGTGTGTGTGTTTGTGAATCTGTGTCCTTGAGACATAGCTGGCAAAGCTGTGAGTGGGTGTGTCACAGTAGATGTTCTCTGCTGTATGTCAGCGACAAAGAGGAGACAACCTCTCTCTCTCTGTCTCTCTCTCTCTCTCTCTCTCTCTCTCTCTCTGTATCTCTCTCTCTCTCTGTATCTCTCTCTCTCTCTCTATCTCTGTCTCTCTCTCCCTCTCTCTGTCTCTCTCTCTCTGTCTCTATCTCTATCTCCGTCTCTCTCTCTTTCTTTATCTCTCAAGCTCTCTTCTCCCTTTCTCTTTCTCTCTCTATTCCTCTCTCTCTCGCTCTCTTTCTTCATCTCTCTCTCTCTCCATCTCTCTCCTTCTATTCCTCTCCTTATCACTTTCTCTCCTAATCACTGTCTTTCTATGTCTCTCTTCCTCTCCTTCTCTCTCTCTCGCTTTCATCACTCCTCTTTAACGCCACTTCAGTAACACACTTCCGTCCAGTACTGCCTATAGTCCTAGACTGGTGGCTGTACTGTAGCAGGACTGTCTCTGATGGCTGTACTGTAGCAGGACTGTCTGATGGCTGTACTGTAGCAGGACTGTCTCTGATGGCTGTACTGTAGCAGGACTGTCTCTGATGGCTGTACTGTAGCAGGACTGTCTCTGATGGCTGTACTGTAGCAGGACTGTCTCTGATGGCTGTACTGTAGCAGGACTGTCTCTGATGGCTGTACTGTAGCAGGACTGTCTCTGGTGGCTGTACTGTAGCAGGACTGTCTCTGGTGGCTGTACTGTAGCAGGACTGTCTCTGGTGGCTGTACTGTAGCAGGACTGTCTCTGATGGCTGTACTGTAGCAGGACTGTCTCTGATGGCTGTACTGTAGCAGGACTGTCTCTGATGGCTGTACTGTAGCAGGACTGTCTCTGATGGCTGTACTGTAGCAGGACTGTCTCTGATGGCTGTACTGTAGCAGGACTGTCTCTGATGGCTGTACTGTAGCAGGACTGTCTCTGATGGCTGTACTGTAGCAGGACTGTCTCTGATGGCTGTACTGTAGCAGGACTGTCTCTGATGGCTGTACTGTAGCAGGACTGTCTCTGATGGCTGTACTGTAGCAGGACTGTCTCTGATGGCTGTACTGTAGCAGGACTGTCTCTGATGGCTGTACTGTAGCAGGACTGTCTCTGATGGCTGTACTGTAGCAGGACTGTCTCTGATGGCTGTACTGTAGCAGGACTGTCTCTGATGGCTGTACTGTAGCAGGACTGTCTCTGATGGCTGTACTGTAGCAGGACTGTCTCTGATGGCTGTACTGTAGCAGGACTGTCTCTGATGGCTGTACTGTAGCAGGACTGTCTCTGATGGCTGTACTGTAGCAGGACTGTCTCTGATGGCTGTACTGTAGCAGGACTGTCTCTGATGGCTGTACTGTAGCAGGACTGTCTCTGATGGCTGTACTGTAGCAGGACTGTCTCTGATGGCTGTACTGTAGCAGGACTGTCTCTGATGGCTGTACTGTAGCAGGACTGTCTCTGATGGCTGTACTGTAGCAGGACTGTCTCTGATGGCTGTACTGTAGCAGGACTGTCTCTGATGGCTGTACTGTAGCAGGACTGTCTCTGATGGCTGTACTGTAGCAGGACTGTCTCTGATGGCTGTACTGTAGCAGGACTGTCTCTGATGGCTGTACTGTAGCAGGACTGTCTCTGATGGCTGTACTGTAGCAGGACTGTCTCTGATGGCTGTACTGTAGCAGGACTGTCTCTGATGGCTGTACTGTAGCAGGACTGTCTCTGATGGCTGTACTGTAGCAGGACTGTCTCTGATGGCTGTACTGTAGCAGGACTGTCTCTGATGGCTGTACTGTAGCAGGACTGTCTCTGATGGCTGTACTGTAGCAGGACTGTCTCTGATGGCTGTACTGTAGCAGGACTGTCTCTGATGGCTGTACTGTAGCAGGACTGTCTCTGATGGCTGTACTGTTCCCCCTAACTAGGCCAAGCTGAGAGAGCTGAGAGAAACATTCCACAGCATCCTAAACAATGAAGAACAGCAGTAAAAACAGCTCCTCTCTCTCTCCTCTCTTTTTCTCCTCTCTCTCCCTCTCCCTCCCTCCTCTCTCCCTCCTCTCTCACCCTCCTCTCTTTCTCTCCCTCCCTCCTCTCTCTCCTCTCGCTCTCTTCTCTCTCTCTCTCTCCCTCCCTCCTCTCTCTCTCTCCTCTCAGTTATTCTACCCTGATACTGCAGTGGAGTTGTCTCACTCCCTTTGAAGTACACACACACACACTCCAACACGCGCACGCACACGCACACACACTTCATCACATACACTCACGCGCACACACTCGGAAGCTCACAGTCCAAACAGCAGTCGTCATGATCCAGAGTCTTTTTAGAGGTGAGTTTTAACGGTCTTGTTAAAGCAGTGTTCAGGATATTCTGCAGTTCAAACATTTCCAGGGAAGAGGGGATGGGGTTAAATTTGTTGCTATGCAACCAGACTGTTCTGTTTGAGCGCATAACTATGTGCTCTGTATTGACCTATAGTAGCAGACACAGGTCTCATCCTTCACTTTCTTTCTTTCCTAGTCACTCCATCATTTCCTCTCCATGTCACAGCACTCACAGAGACAGCGGCCCTCTCCATGTCACAGCCCTCAGAGACAGCGGCCCTCTCCTCGTCACAGCACTCAGAGACAGCGGCCCTCTCCTCGTCACAGCACTCAGAGACAGCGGCCCTCTCCTCGTCACAGCACTCACAGAGACAGCAGCCCTCTCCTCGTCACAGCACTCAGAGACAGCAGCCCTCTTCACGTCACAGCACTCAGAGACAGCGGCCCTCTCCTCGTCACAGCACTCACAGAGACAGCAGCCCTCTCCTCGTCACAGCACTCAGAGACAGCGGCCCTCTCCACATCACAGCACTCACAGAGACAGCGGCCCTCTCCTCGTCACAGCACTCAGAGACAGCGGCCCTCTCCACATCACAGCACTCACAGAGACAGCGGCCCTCTCCACATCACAGCACTCACAGAGACAGCGGCCCTCTCCTCGTCACAGCACTCAGAGACAGCAGCCCTCTTCACGTCACAGCACTCAGAGACAGCGGCCCTCTCCTCGTCACAGCACTCACAGAGACAGCAGCCCTCTCCTCGTCACAGCACTCAGAGACAGCGGCCCTCTCCTCGTCACAGCACTCAGAGACAGCGGCCCTCTCCACGAAACAGCACTCAGAGACAGCGGCCCTCTCCTCGTCACAGCACTCAGAGACAGCGGCCCTCTCCACGTCACAGCACTCACAGAGACAGCGGCCCTCTCCTCGTCACAGCACTCAGAGACAGCGGCCCTCTCCACGTCACAGCACTCACAGAGACAGCAGCCCTCTCCTCGTCACAGCACTCAGAGACAGCGGCCCTCTCCACGTCATAGCACTCAGCTAATGGAAGAGCTCACATAATCAACTTTAACCACACAGTCATACACTTTCCTAACAAATGACATGTTCTCGTACGCCAGGGAGACATTAATCAGTGAGCTTTCTACCTGACCTGCATTCTTCAAATCATTTACTCCATCCCCACTCCGCCCACGCCCACACACACCACCCCATACACACACACCACCCCATACACACACACACACACAGCACCACACACACGCACAGCACCCCACACACACACCACCCCGCCCATACCCATATTGACCTGAGTCATTTATCTATTGGGGTTTTTAAGAGTTGTGATTGATTTTAAGAACATGAGCAATGGAAATAGAATGTCAGCAATCATGTATTCAAACCAATAACCTCTCTACTCTCTCTCTCTCTCTCTCTCTCTCTACTCTCTCCCTCCCACTCTCTCTCTCTCTCTCTCTCTGTCTCTCTCTCTCCCTCTCTCTCTTTCTCTCTCTCTCTCTCTCTGCTGATCCAGCAGCAGGCACAGCCAGCCAGCACAACACACAACACAGACCAACACACAACACAGACCAACCCATAACACACAACACAGACCAACACACAACACAAACCAACACATAACACAGACCAACACACAACACACAACACAGACCAACACACAACACAGACCAACACACAACCCACAACACACAACACAGACCAACACACAACACACAACACATACCAACCCACAACGCACAACACAGACCAACCCACAACACAGATCAACACACAACACAGACCAACACAGCCACTCCAGAGTGATCCAGGGTGGCTGCATCCTGATGCCTCAGTCCTGTCAGTAGAATGACCAGCAGGCAAACGGTTCTGATGGAACAGGAAAGTTGGGCTGCCTTGTTTCAGGTACAGGAGGTGTTACACTTCACCAGCAGCGGCTGTATCGACCCTTATGCAGTGTTTTTCTACTGTCTGAATCTTTAACACTTTGTCTCTTACCACACCTGCAATTGCATGATTGAGAGGGAGAGAAAAGAAAAAGCGGGAGAGAAAGAGAGGGAGACAGAGGGAGAAAAGAGAGAGAGAGAGAGAGAGAGAGAGAGAGAGACATCAGTACTTTAGAAGTACCGCATCGATAAACAAGCTGGAACAACTAACTGTCAAAGGGCCCACCTCCCTGCCCCCTCATGAGTGTCCTTAAACTGAACTGTGCTCTAGCCAGTAGCCTCATTACTTTGGTCATACCTCTAGCTAGCCTATGACCATCCAGGCTACAGTATGGATTACTCTTCTGGACTACAGGATCATTAATGCCGCTCTCATGCTGCTTTCATATTTAGAATATAATCTACCGGCCCACCACAAGATCTGGACAACAAAGCTAACATATCTAGCTTTAACTGGCTTTTAGCTAGTCTAGTAGCTAGCCAGCTAACAGGCTAGCCTAGACCAGGCTAACAAACAGTCAGCAAGCATCATGTTTTAGTACTATTAGTTACTCACCTAGTCAAGGCCGCCTTTAATCCGGGTAACAGACTGGTTGTTGCCTGCTGCAGTTATTCAGAAGATAACTAGCCTAGATAGCCTAGCTATCTTACAAAAAGCTCAGTGTGTAGGGCTGTGTGGTGCTGTGTGGGGCTGTGTAGGGCTGTGTAGGGCTGTGTGGGTCTGTGTGGGTCTGTGTGGAGCTGTGTAGGGCTGTGTGGGTCTGTGTGGAGCTGTGTAGGGCTGTGTGGGTCTGTGTGGGTCTGTGTGGAGCTGTGTAGGGCTGTGTGGGGCTGTGTGGGTCTGTGTGGAGCTGTGTAGGGCTGTGTGGGGCTGTGTGGGGCTGTGTGGGTCTGTGTGGAGCTGTGTAGGTCTGTGTGGGGCTGTGTAAGACTGTGTAGGGCTGTGTGGGTCTGTGTAAGACTGTGTAGGGCTGTGTGGGGCCATGTGGGGCTGTGTGGGGCTGTGTAGGGCTGTGTGGGGCTGTGTAGGGCTGTGTGGGGCTGTGTAGGGCTGTGTGGGGCTGTGTAGGGCTGTGTGGGGCTGTGTAAGACTGTGTGGGGCTGTGTGGGGCTGTGTGGGGCTGTGTGGGGCTGTGTAAGACTGTGTGGGGCTGTGTAGGGCTGTGTAGGGCTGTGTGGGGCTGTGTGGGGCTGTGTGGGGCTGTGTAAGACTGTGTGGGGCTGTGTAGGGCTGTGTAGGGCTGTGTGGGGCTGTGTGGGGCTGTGTGGGGCTGTGTGGGGCTGTGTGGGGCTGTGTAGGGCTGTGTGGGGCTGTGTGGGGCTGTGTGGGGCTGTGTAGGGCTGTGTGGGGCTGTGTGGGGCTGTGTAGGGCTGTGTGGGGCTGTGTGGGGCTGTGTAGGGCTGTGTGGGGCTGTGTGGGGCTGTATAGGGCTGTTTGTACTACAGGACTTGTTACTAACTCTGCGTTGTGTGTTCCGGATGTTAGCTAGCTAGCTATGTATCTTTTTAACTAGCTGTACCTAAAATTTGCCCAAAATATGGAACGCAATCAAAATTCACAACTAACATTTTGACACCGCCTATTATATTGTGCAAAAACGTCTAGTGGGACAGATGAGGACAGTTAGTTTCAGGTGACACTAAGGTACAGATGAACTTTACACACTGAGGTAGACTCCTCCCAGAGGGTGGAGCTTACGCAGAACAGAGTAGACTCCTCCCAGGGGGCGGAGCTTGGGCAGCACAGAGTAGCAGAAATAGTTCTCAGACTATTTCCTCTGATGGAGAATGAAGCCTGGATGGGGGGAGAAACATCTTGATTTTGAAAACAGTGTTCAGATGACTACCTCTGAAACCTTTTCTACAAAGGATCATTCCTGGAGGGTCGACACCAGCTGATATACACCAGAGAGAATATGTTGTCTTGCAAAAGGCAAACATACCCAGATGACATGAACAGAACATGAACAGGCTGACACAGAAAGAGCTGCTCTTTCTCTTCATTCCAGTCTCATATCTACGAAACCGACAAACAGCACAGTACTTTAAATGGGGTGCTGTCTAGTAGGATTGTGACTCTAAATCAAAAGCTGTGACTTGGCAGAGAAAGAGAGGGGGTGGGAGGGAGGGAGGGAGGGAGGGAGGGAGGGAGGGACAATGGAAAGGTCAGTTGGAGCCCAGGGGTCTGGTTTTGTTGAGACGCCTGACAGGTCAGATTCAAAGACCTTCCAGAGGGGAGGGGTGGGGGTGGGGGGGGGCGGGCAGGGGGATAGTTTATCAGTGTTATATCTACAATTCAATATTTGCATAACGCACTAAATAGAGTGGGGATATCCATCCTCAGTCGGTTTAGAAATATAATATCAGACTGTTCTTTTTTAAATGTTTTAGCTCATAGTCACCCCCTACTGGAGAAACAATAAGCAAAAGTTCCACTGTGACTAGTTTGGTCCTAACAGGAACCCGTATCTGCGTCATGGCAACGGACATGCGCATTAGAGACGCTAGCTAGCAAGCTAGCGCAATCATTAGCCTGGTCTAGTCTGTCTCAATGTCAGAACAGTACATTTAAATTAGATTAAAGTACTTGGATCTCAGTACATTTAGGTGTGAAGTATAAACTGTGACACGGACATGGCTGTAAATAACCCCTCCGTGTTTCTACTGATGATAAACGGACAGATAGAAGCAGCTAATGTAAGTGGCGCTGCAGGGTGAAGCTGTTTCTATAGCAACGGAACAAACATGACATGTTAACTAAGAACAACATTTAAACACAGCTGAGCTTATTTACACATGTTGACTTGATCCCCAGTGATCCAGACAAGGTGACGTCATGTTGTGCTTTGTTTCCACAAGTTTCCACAGTATGATGACCTGTATTGTAAATACTGCTTCGTATACGGACACGACTGGGCTCCCACATCGGTGAGTGAACCTGCAGCAAGACATCATGTACCTGCTTGTCCTACCTGCTGTCTTAATATGGTCACATGCGGAGGCTGTCTCTGAGATCTGTCTCTCTCTCTGTCTCTCCCCCTCCCCCCCCTCTCTCTCCCTGTCTCCCCCTCCCTCTCTCTCCCTGTCTCCCCCCCCTCTCTCCCTGTCTCTCTGTCTCTCTCTGCTTCTCCCTGTCTCCCCCTCCCTCTCTCTCCCTCCCTGTCTCCCCCCCCTCTCTCTGCTTCTCCCAGTCTCTCTCTCTCTCCCTGTCTCTCTCCCTGTCTCCCCCCCCTCTCTCTCCGTCTGTCTCTGCTTCTCCCTGTCTCTCTCTCTCCCTGTCTCCCCCCTCTCTTTCTCCCTGTCTCTCTGTCTCTCCCTCCCTCTCCCCCCCCCTCTCTTTCTCTCTCCCTCCCTCTCTCTCCACCTGTCTCTCTCTGCTTCTCCCTGTCTCTCTCTCTCTCCCTGTCTCTCCGTCTCTGTCTCTCTCTGTAGGGGTTAGAGGAGGGCATTTCTCAGATCACATCTAAAGGGAGAGAATCTCCTCACAGGCTGGTGTGGAACTTTCCTCTGGAGATCACTTTCAAGAGCACCAACCCCTTTGGCTGTAAGACACAAACACACACACACACACACACACACACACAGGCTTCATCTGTCACGTGTGTTTCCTCTGAAGGCATGTTGAAGGTGTGTGTGTGTGTTCCAGGGCCTCAGGTGGTGGTGAGTGTGTACGGGCCTGATGTGTTTGGTAATGACGTGGTGAGAGGTTATGGAGCCGTCCACATCCCAATCACACCAGGACAGTCAGTATCTCCTCCTCCTCCATCCCGCAGCCTCTAACTCATCCCTTCCCTTAGCCTCTAACTCTTCTCTCCCTCTGCCTCTAACTCTTCTCTCCCTCAGCCTCTAACTCATCCCTCCCCCAGCCTCTAACTCTTCTCTCCCTCTGCCTCTAACTCTTCTCTCCCTCAGCCTCTAACTCATCCCTCCCCCAGCCTCTAACTCATCCCTCCCTCAGCCTCTAACTCATCCCTTCCCTCAGCCTCTAACTCTTCTCTCCCGCAGCCTCTAACTCATCCCTTCCCTCAGCCTCTAACTCTTCTCTCCCTCTGCCTCTACATCTTCTCTCCCTCAGCCTCTAACTCATCCCTCCCCCAGCCTCTAACTCATCCCTTCCCTCAGCCTCTAACTCATCCCTTCCCTCAGCCTCTAACTCATCTCTCCCTCAGCCTCTAACTCATCCCTCCCCCAACCTCTAACTCATCCCTCCCTCAGCTTCTAACTCTTCTCTCCCTCAGCCTCTAACTCATCCCTCCCCCAGCCTCTAACTCATCCCTCCCTCAGCCTCTAACTCTTCTCTCCCTCAGCCTCTAACTCATCCCTCCCCCATCCTCTAACTCATCCCTCCCCCAGCCTCTAACTCATCCCTCCCTCAGCCTCTAACTCATCTCTCCCTCAGCCTCTAACTCATCCCTCCCCCAACCTCTAACTCATCCCTCCCTCAGCCTCTAACTCATCCCTACCCCAGCCTCTAACTCATCCCTACCCCAGCCTCTAACTCATCCCTCCCTCAGCCTCTAACTCATCCCTACCCCAGCCTCTAACTCATCCCTCCCCCAGCCTCTAACTCATCCCTCCCTCAGCCTCTAACTCATCCCTCCCATCTCTCTTAGACACACAAGAACCATTCCCATGTTTGTTCCTGAGTCTACATCCAGACTACAGAAGTTCACTAGGTAAGCTAGTCTGACTGTTCCTGTCTGACTGTGTTCCTGTCTGACTGTGTTCCTGTCTGACTGTGATCCTGGTGTCTGACTGTGTTCCTGTCTGACTGTGATCCTGGTGTCTGACTGTGTTCCTGTCTGACTGTGTTCCTGTCTGACTGTGTTTCTGGTGTCTGACTGTGTTCCTGTCTGACTGTGATCCTGACTGTGTTCCTGTCTGACTGTGTTCCTGTCTGACTGTGTTCCTGTCTGACTGTGTTCCAGTCTGACTGTGATCCTGTCTGCTGTGTTCCTGGTGTCTGACTGTGTTCCTGTCTGACTGTGATCCTGTCTGTGTTCCTGTCTGCTGTGTTCCTGTCTGACTGTGTTCCTGTCTGACTGTGTTCCTGTCTGACGGTGTTCCTGTGTTCCCCAGCTGGCTGCTGGGAAGACGCCCAGAGTACACAGATCCTAAAGTGGTGGCACAGGGGGAGGGACGAGAAGGTGTGTAGGATGTGTGTGTGTTTGTGATTATCTGAGTGTGACAGAACATGTTGAGATAAACAGTGGTCAGTGTTAAGAGGTGTTACTCAGTGGTTACTCAGTGTTAAGAGGTGTTACTCAGTGGTTACTCAGTGTTAAGAGGTGTTACTCAGTGGTTACTCAGTGGTTACTCAGTGTTAAGAGGTGTTACTCAGTGGTTACTCAGTGTTAAGAGGTGTTACTCAGTGGCTACTCAGTGTTAAGAGGTGTTACTCAGTGGTTACTCAGTGTTAAGAGGTGTTACTCAGTGGTGTAACTGGTGTCTCCCTCAGTGACGAGGGTGCGCTCGCAGGGATTCGTCACCTTGTCGTTCAACATCGTCACCAAAGACATGAAGAGGCTGGGCTACGACACAACACCCACTGAGTGTGTGCACACACACACGCCTTCAGCAGCAGGGGAGAACCTGTACAGCCAGTAACATCAACACAACACTCAGAAGGCTGAGGGCCACAGATCCAGGACAGACCGACCCTGCAGGAAGGGACTATGGAGACGCGTCCAGAAGCGATCTGATGTGTGATGGATGCACTAGTGTCTCATGCTATCTCACTATCCATGCTGTGCTTGGTACATGGACATTTTGTATTTTTGTATAATTCTAATACATACATACATTCATAATGTAATTTTCCTGTGGTGTCTTCCCAGAAACACACTGATGTCAGACTGAACCCCAGAAACACACTGAACACCAGAAACACACTGAACACCAGAAACACACTGAACACCAGAAACACACTGAACACCAGAAACACACTGATGTCAGACTGAACACCAGAAACACACTGAACACCAGAAACACACTGAACACCAGAAACACACTGAACACCAGAAACACACTGATGTCAGACTGAACACCAGAAACACACTGATGTCAGACTGAACACCAGAAACACACTGAACACCAGAAACACACTGATGTCAGACTGAACACCAGAAACACACTGATGTCAGACTGAACACCAGAAACACACTGATGTCAGACTGAACACCAGAAACACACTGATGTCAGACTGAACACCAGAAACACACTGAACACCAGAAACACACTGAACACCAGAAACACACTGATGTCAGACTGAACCCCAGAAACACACTGAACACCAGAAACACACTGATGTCAGACTGAACACCAGAAACACACTGATGTCAGACTGAACACCAGAAACACACTGAACACCAGAAACACACTGAACACCAGAAACACACTGATGTCAGACTGAACCCCAGAAACACACTGAACACCAGAAACACACTGATGTCAGACTGAACACCAGAAACACACTGATGTCAGACTGAACACCAGAAACACACTGAACACCAGAAACACACTGATGTCAGACTGAACACCAGAAACACACTGATGACCACAGCTGAAGTCAGAGTTTTTATTTTGATGCTTTGCAGCTAATTCATGGTGTGACTTGCTGCAGTTTTAGATGGTGTTAAAATACCACACTGTGACTCTCCTACAAAAAACCAGTACACAGAATAAGGTACAGAACATTATGTTACAATAGTACAAATGATAAATTATATTATACAGTTATAATGCCAAAGAGTTGAGCACATAATCCATACAAAAGCAGCCTTCTCCAGGGGGTTATGGTGAATATGTAGTCTGCATGAACCTCCATAGATCAGAGTTGTGTTTATGCTCAAGTCCAAAATGTTAGTCCTCCATGATGAAAACCTACCAATGCACTGGAACAGAGGAGGTACGCTGCACACAGATATATTCCAGAAGACTCTTCAGCAAAACTAAACATTTGCACAACCACAAGTGTTAAGTCATTTCTCTTTTTTTTCTTAAATTCTTTTTAATGTTTGCATATAGAAGTGTTGCTTATCGGTGTGTTCTGTGGTAAGCATCACCCTGCCTGCCTGAATCCTGGCGTCTGGCTGTCACACCACAGCTGACCAGGAGAGGGCGCCAGCTCACCCACAGAACCATGAAAACCCTTCACACAGTGACTTCTGAACAGGGAAGTAGAATAAGAAAAGAAACTGGGTCCTGATAGGCTGGGACTGACAGATCGTTTCTACATGTTAGGATAATATGAATAACAACGTTTACAAAGAATAAAACAACTCATTAGAAATCACAGACCTCCTGTGACTTTGGTAACAATGGAGGCTTGTGCTTGTATAGTACTATAAAACCACAGAAGAAGAGTCCTACACAGTGTGATGGAGAGAGAGAGAGTGAGAGAGAGACCTCTGGATAACAGGGATAACATGTCTTAGCTAGTATACAGCCCTGAAACAGGCAGGATCCTGACGCTACATTTAAGAGTCAAAGAACACAGAAGAGACGAGTACAGACGCGTTGCTGTCCTGTTAAGAGTCACCTCATCTAACCACCAACCTGTGTGTCCCTGCACACACACCTTCAGGATTAGGTGTGTGTGTGTGTGGGGGGGGTGGGGGGGCAGATTAGCCAAGGTAAAGTTAATCCACTCGGGGCTCAGATCTGCTGTGGCCTGATCACACCACGTAAACACACTCAAAACACTCACAAGACATCCGCTGCAGAAACACACACTGTCTGAACACTTCCACCAACACCAAGGAAATACTGAGGGGGGGGGGCAGGAGATACCTTCAGCTCTGGCAGGTTAAAGAACACTGGAAGGTTACACACAGCTAGACGTACAGACACACACCCACAGACATGAAGACAAATCTGAGCAGACATTACTGAGAGATACATGATCAAGGTTATTGAGTAACAGTAAGATTAAAACCTGGTGTGACGTCGTCGTCATCATCATCATCATCATCATCATCATCATCATCATCATCATCATGGCCCACATGACCTGTACTCTGAGCAGGAAGAAGATGGTGTGTGATGCTCCTCCTGACGCCCTTTGACCCTGTGGTGCTCCTCCTGACCACCCCCTGCCCTTTGACCCTGTGGTGGTCCTCCTAACCACCCCCTGCCCTTTGACCCTGTGGTGGTCCTCCTAACCACCCCCTGCCCTTTGACCCCGTGGAGCTGCTCACTGACATCCATGTTGTATCACTCAGCTGGACCCCAGTGTTCAATACTGATCAGAGCTGATCAATGCCTCTGTGCTCTCCTCAGTCACAGAAAGCACTGGATATCCCCCCCCACCCCCACCCCCACACACACACAAAGGGCAGGTCCCCCCCCCCCCCCCACACACACACACACAGGGCAGGTCCCCCCCCCCCCCACACACACACACACACACACAGTGACGTCAAGGTTATAGTTCTTGTGGTTGTTGACCTCGGGGGGGGGGGAGAGGGGTCAAAGTTCATGTGGACCGTGTCAGAGACCTTGGCAGTGACCTCAGAGAGGGAGCCGTACCAGGGTCACGACCTCTCTCTCCAGCTAAGGACCAGCGGTGAGACAACAGTCACATAAAGAAACGTGTGCAAAATCCCTGATTAGTAACACACACAGTCAGCTGTATCACACACACACACAGTCAGCTCCACACACAGTCAGCTCCAACACACACACACACACACACACACACACACACACACACACAGGTATCTCTAACACACACAGCTGGTTGGGTTATAAAAGGTTAGTTTAGAGTTAATCCATAACCTGCTTCCTGACAGACTAGCGTTAAAAGAGGAGCGAGCTCTGTAAGTCCCTGCTCCCTGGGGGAGGAGAGGGGGCCTGGGGGGAGGAGAGGGGGCCTGGGGGGAGGAGAGGGGGACTGGGGGGAGGAAAAGGGGGCCTGGGGGGAGGAGAGGGGGCCTGGGGGGAGGAAAAGGGGGCCTGGGGGGAGGAGAGGGGGACTGGGGGGAGGAGAGGGGGCCTGGGGGGAGGAGAGGGGGACTGGGGGGAGGAGAGGGGGCCTGGGGGGAGGAGAGGGGGCCTGGGGGGAGGAGAGGGGGACTGGGGGGAGGAGAGGGGGCCTGGGGGGAGGAGAGGGGGCCTGGGGGGAGGAGAGGGGGCCTGAGGGGAGGAAAAGGGGGCCTGGGGGGAGGAGAGGGGGACTGGGTGGAGAAGAGTGAGGGGAGGAGAGGGGGCCTGAGGGGAGGAGAAGGGGGCCTGGGGGGAGGAGAGGGGGACTGGGTGGAGAAGAGGGGGCCTGGGGGGAGGAGAGGGGGCCTGAGGGGAGGAAAAGGGGGCCTGGGGGGAGGAGAGGGGGCCTGAGGGGAGGAAAAGGGGGCCTGGGGGGAGGAGAGGGGGCCTGGGGGGAGGAGAGACAGAGAGAGAGACAGGAAGGGGGGGGAGACGGTTCTCTGCTCATGAAAACTGTAAACACCACTGCTAGTCCATCAAGTCTCTGAGAGTGACACTGTATGAGGACGCAGGTGACTGGGGAGGGAGGGAAGGGGGGGGGGGGCGTGTCACCCCCCCCTCCTCACAGCAGGAAGGGGTTGGTGGTTCCGGGGGTCTGGGCTCCCTGGGTGCCCAGGCTGCTGCTCATGAGGGGCTGGGGCATGGACATGGAGGCAGGAAGGACCCCCGGCCCCCCCACACCTGGCATGATGCGGCCCCCCACAGGCAGGGCCCCCACAGGCAGCATGCTGAGGGGCTGGGGGGGCAGAGAGGACAGGGCCAGTGGCTCTGCCATGCTTCCAAAGCCCAGTGGCATGGGGCTGACACGCATCTGGTTGAGGGTGGGAGGGACTGGCTGGCCGAGCTGGAAGGGATTGGCCTGGGCAGCCGGCGCAGGGGCGGAGCCTGTGGACAGGAGGTAGGGTTAGACAGAGCAGAGGGTCCTGGTGGTTTGACTGTGACTGTCTACATGTCTGTATGTCTGTCTGTATGTCTGTCTGCTAGCCTGTCTGTCTATCTGCTAGTCTGTCTGTCTGCTAGTCTGTCTGCTAGTCAGTCTGTCTTGTCTGCTAGTCTGTCTGTCTGCTAGTCTACTACTCTACTAGTCTGTCTGTCTGTGTGTGTGTGTACCTGCGGAGGCCAGGAAGGGGTTGATGGTGGGGGCTAGCTGGGGGGGCTTGCAGATCAGAGAGTCCAGATTGACCAGGGCAGCATTGGGGCCCAGGAAGGACTCAGGGGTCTTACGTGTGGCAGTGCTGCTTGGCAGGGGGTCAAACAGGTCCATACTGAGGCTGCCTCCCCCACCTCCTCCTGCTCCTCCTCTCTGGGAGGGCAGGGATGACACACCTCGACCGTCACCTGAACCAAAACACAAACACTAGCTGAGACACGTGGACAGGAGGAGAGGAGAGGGGGCAGGAGGAGCAGGGGGCAGGAGGAGCAGGGGGCAGGAGGAGCAGGGGGCAGGAGGAGAGGGGGCAGGAGGAGAGGGGGCAGGAGGAGAGGGGGCAGGAGGAGAGGGGGCAGGAGGAGAGGGGGCAGGAGGAGCAGGGGGCAGGAGGAGAGGGGGCAGGAGGAGCAGGGGGCAGGAGGAGAGGGGGCAGGAGGAGCAGGGGGCAGGAGGAGAGGGGGCAGGAGGAGAGGGGGCAGGAGGAGAGGGGGCAGGAGGAGAGGGGGCAGGAGGAGAGGGGGCAGGAGGAGCAGGGGGCAGGAGGAGAGGGGGCAGGAGGAGAGGGGGCAGGAGGAGCAGGGGGCAGGAGGAGAGGGGGCAGGAGGAGAGGGGCAGGAGGAGCAGGGGCAGGAGGAGAGGGGGCAGGAGGAGAGGGGGCAGGAGGAGAGGGGGCAGGAGGAGAGGGGGCAGGAGGAGCAGGGGGCAGGAGGAGAGGGGGGCAGGAGGAGAGGGGGCAGGAGGAGAGGGGGCAGGAGGAGAGGGGGCAGGAGGAGCAGGGGGCAGGAGGAGAGGGGGCAGGAGGAGAGGGGGCAGGAGGAGCAGGGGGCAGGAGGAGAGGGGGGCAGGAGGAGCAGGGGGCAGGAGGAGAGGGGGCAGGAGGAGAGGGGGCAGGAGGAGCAGGGGGCAGGAGGAGAGGGGGGCAGGAGGAGCAGGGGGCAGGAGGAGAGGGGGCAGGAGGAGAGGGGGCAGGAGGAGAGGGGGGCAGGAGGAGAGGGGGCAGGAGGAGAGGGGGCAGGAGGAGAGGGGGGCAGGAGGAGAGGGGGCAGGAGGAGAGGGGGCAGGAGGAGAGGGGGGCAGGAGGAGCAGGGGGCAGGAGGAGCAGGGGGCAGGAGGAGAGGGGGGCAGGAGGAGCAGGGGGGGCAGGAGGAGAGAGGTTAGCAGGGTTAGCAGAGTTAGCAGAGTTAGCAGGGTCGGCAGAGTTAGCAGGGTCGGCAGAGTTAGCAGGGTTAGCAGAGTTAGCAGGGTTGGCAGGGTTAGCAGGGTTAGCAGGGTTGGCAGAGTTAGCAGAGTTAGCAGGGTTTGCAGGGTTGGCAGAGTTAGCAGGGTTGGCAGAGTTAGCAGGGTTGGCAGAGTTAGCAGGGTTGGCAGAGTTAGCAGGGTTAGCAGAGTTAGCAGGGTTAGCAGAGTTAGCAGGGTTGGCAGAGTTAGCAGGGTTGGCAGCGTTAGCAGGGTTGGCAGAGTTAGCAGAGTTGGCAGAGTTAGCAGGGTTGGCAGAGTTGGCAGAGTTAGCAGGGTTGGCAGAGTTAGCAGAGTTAGCAGAGTTAGCAGGGTTAGCAGAGTTAGCAGACTGACAGGGAGGACAGAAGATCTGGCTGTCCTCTGTAGACGTACCGTTAGACACACTGAACAGGTCAAAGCTACCTGTGAATGATACACACACACACACCTGTGGGTTAGCGCCTGGGTACATATGAGAGGATATTGTCTGAATGAGAGAGGGTTATGATGTGTGTGTGTTTACCTGTCCCTGTATTGGAGTTCCAGGGGTCAGGGCCAGATGCAGAGCTGCTTCCCCAGGGATCGCTGCTCTTCATGGGGGGAGCAGAGGAGGATGAGGGGGGTCCCCAGGGATCCACTGGTGCTGCAGGTTTGGGGGCTGCACCTGTGAGGAGGAGCCAGGACAGACTCACACTGTTACACTGCATGGCTTTCTGTTCAGCCATCTTCCCCTCCCTCCCTCCCTCCCTCCCTCCCTCCCTCCCTCCCTCCCTCCCTCCCTCCCTCCCTCCCTCCCTCCCTCAGAGGCTCAGTGCTGGGAGCTGCAGGAGCTGCAGGAGTGTGTGTGTGTGTGTGTGTGTGTGTGTGTGTACCGTAGCAGTTCCAGGGGTCTGCTGCAGCTGCACCCCAGGGCTCTGGTCTGGACTCTGCCTCTGGAACATCCATCAGGTCCAGGAGAGAAGACTGAGGCTGGAGACCAGGCAGGAGACAAGAGGCAGGAGACAGGAGGCAGGAGACAGGAGACAGGAGGAAGGAGACAGGAGACAGGAGGAAGGAGACAGGAGACAGGAGGAAGGGGGCAGGAGGAAGGGGGCAGGAGGCAGGAGACAGGAGGAAGGGGGCAGGAGACAGGAGGCAGGAGACAGGGGGCAGGAGGAAGGGGGCAGGAGACAGGAGGCAGGAGACAGGGGGCAGGAGGAAGGGGGCAGGAGGCAGGAGACAGGAGGAAGGGGGCAGGAGACAGGAGGCAGGAGACAGGGGGCAGGAGAAAGGGAGCAGGAGGCAGGAGACAGGAGGAAGGGGGCAGGAGACAGGAGGCAGGAGACAGGGGGCAGGAGAAAGGGAGCAGGAGGCAGGAGACGGATGGAGGAACACAGAGAAGGTTAGCAGCTAGTCAGCCTAACCTGACCCACCTCTTCCCCCTAACCTGACCCACCTCTTCCCCCTAATCTGACCCACCTCTTCCCCCTAACCTGACCCACCTCTTCCCCCTAACCTGACCCACCTCTTCCCCCTAACCTGACCCACCTCTTCACCCTAACCTGACCCACCTCTTCCCCCTAACCTGACCCACCTCTTCACCCTAATCTGACCCACCTCTTCCCCCTAACCTGACCCACCTCTTCACCCTAATCTGACCCACCTCTTCCCCCTAACCTGACCCACCTCTTCCCCCTAATCTGACCCACCTCTTCCCCCTAACCTGACCCACCTCTTCACCCTAATCTGACCCACCTCTTCCCCCTAACCTGACCCACCTCTTCATCCTAACCTGACCCACCTCTTCCCCCTAACCTGACCCACCTCTTCCCCCTAACCTGACCCACCTCTTCCCCCTAACCTGACCCACCTCTTCACCCTAATCTGACCCACCTCTTCCCCCTAACCTGACCCACCTCTTCTTCATAACCTGACCCACCTCTTCCCCCTAACCTGACCCACCTCTTCCCCCTAACCTGACCCACCTCTTCCCCCTAACCTGACCCACCTCTTCTTCATAACCTGACCCACCTCTTCCCCCTAACCTGACCCACCTCTTCCCCCTAACCTGACCCACCTCTTCATCCTAACCTGACCCACCTCTTCCCCCTAACCTGTCTCACCTCTTCATCCTAACCTGACCCACCTCTTCATCCTAACCTGACCCACCTCTTCATCCTAACCTGACCCACCTCTTCCCCCTAACCTGACCCACCTCTTCCCCCTAACCTGACCCACCTCTTCATCCTAACGTGACCCACCTCTTCATCCTAACCTGGTTCTAGTTCCTAGCCTCTAGTTATTCTGGTACATCAGCAGGACTTGCTGGGTACCTCATCAGCATGCAGACCAGATGTTAACCATCAGCACATGTTCATTAGCTCCTTCATCACACACCAAAAACCTTGGAGAAAAAAACCCTACTGCTTGTTTTCTATATATACCAATGATGTCATATGACAACATAATTAGAATAGAACAATTTGCACACAAACACACACTGTGTGTTAGAACAGAAAAACACACAGTGAGAGCTGGGGTTGCTTCCCTATATGGGCTGGCCTAGGCTCAGGGGGTGGGGCCCGGGGGCAGGGCTCTCGGCCAATCATGTGGAAAGCTGGGGCGACTAATGATGGGAAACTGAGCTGACAGTCAGACAGGAAGCTGTAGGAAAATATCAGACCCATTATAACTAACTGAGTCAGTTTCCTCTGTGTGTGTGTACGTGTGTGTGTGGATGGTGTGTGTGCGTGTGGATGGTGTGTGTGTGTGTGCATGGTGTGTGCGTGCACCTCTTTCTTCTTCTTGGCCTGCTTGGCAGAGCCAGGCTCAGTAGCAGGTTTCTTACTCTCCTCCAGAGCCATCTGGAGTCTCAGGTCATCCCCCCGACGAACACGCTCCTCCTGAGTGGGGGGGGGGGGGGAATGTATTCTTATATTACGTATTTCCATCCTTTCACTAAATATATGATGGGACGGTAGTGTGTGTGTGTTTGTCTCTCTGAGTGTGTCTGTGTGTGTCTCTCTGTGTCCCTCTCTCTCTCTCTGTGTCTCTCTGTATCTCTCTCTCTCTGTATCTCTCTCTGTCTCTCTCTCTCTCTCTCTCTCTGTGTCTCTCTCTGTCTCTCTCTCTCTGTGTCTCTCTCTGTCTCTCTCTCTCTCTCTCTGTCTCTCTCTCTCTCTCTCTCTCTGTATCTCTCTGTCTCAGTGTGTCTCTCTATCTCTCTCTGTGTCTCTCTCTGTCTCTCTCTCTCTCTCTCTGTCTCTCTCTCTCTCTCTCTCTCTGTATCTCTCTGTCTCAGTGTGTCTCTCTATCTCTCTCTGTGTCTCTCTCTCTCTGTGTGTCTCAGTGTCTCTCTCTCTCTGTGTCTCTCTCTCTCTCTCTCTGTGTCTCTCTCTCTCTCTCTCTGTGTCTCTCTCTGTCTCTCTCTCTGTATCTCTCTCTCTCTCTCAGTGTGTCTCTGTGTCTCTCTCTCTCTGTGTCTCTCTCTCTCTGTGTCTCTCTCTCTCTCTCTGTCTCTCTGTGTGTGTCTCAGTGTGTCTCAGTGTGTCTCTCTCTCTTTCAGTGTGTCTCAGTGTGTGTGTCTCTCTCTCTCTCTCTCTCTCTCTCTCAGTGTCTCTCTCTCTCTCTCTCTCTCTCTCTCAGTGTGTCTCAGTGTGTCTCTCTCTCTCTCTCTCTCTCTCTCAGTGTGTCTCAGTGTCTCTCTCTCTCTCTCTCTCTCTCTCTCTCTCTCTCTCTCTCTCTCTCTCTCTCTCTCTCTCTCAGTGTGTCTCAGTGTGTCTCTACCTGCTCTGCTGCCTCTCTGCTCATGGCCAGAGCCAGCTGCAGCTGTAGCTCCTCCTCCCCGCTGGTCTGAGGACGAGCCTGCTCTAACTCTGAGCCTGCAGCGGGAGACGTGGCTGAAAGACACACACACACACACAGCACAACACACACAGCACAACACACACACACAGCAGGTCACACACAGCACAACACACACACACAGCAGGTCACACACAGCACAACACACACACACAGCAGGTCACACACAGCACAACACACACACAGCACAACACACACAGCACAACACACACACATCACAACACCCAGCACAACACACACACAGCAGGTCACACACAGCAGGTCACACACAGCACAACACACACACAGCAGGTCACACACAGCAGGTCACACACAGCACAACACACACACAGCAGGTCACACACAGCAGGTCACACACAGCAGGTCACACACAGCACAACACACACACAGCAGGTCACACACACACAGCAGGTCACACACAGCACAACACACACACAGCAGGTCACACACACACAGCAGGTCACACACAGCACAACACACACACAGCAAGTCACACACAGCAGGTCACACACAGCAGGTCACACACAGCAGGTCACACACAGCACAACACACACACAGCAGGTCACACACACACAGCAGGTCACACACAGCACAACACACACACAGCAGGTCACACACAGCAGGTCACACACAGCAGGTCACACACAGCACAACACACACACAGCAGGTCACACACACACAGCAGGTCACACACAGCACAACACACACACACAGAGCAGAACACACACACCCACAGTGAAAGGGGGTTTGTAAGACATGTAATGACACAGGGAAGGAGGGGTTTATTTATCATGTGTAGCATTGACTTCCTGGAAACTGATAGTGTGTTAAAAAAGGAAAATGTGAGTGTTGGTTTCCATAGAAACCAAGGTGGGGGAGTACATGACAGGACATGATGACATCACAAGTCTGTTTCGGCCCTCACTTCCTGCTTTCTGTTCACCATGTCATCGCCCCACCCTTTCTCTCTCTCTCCTCCCCATGACTCTGTCTCTCCATCTCTGTCTCTCCATCTCTGTCTCTCCATCTCTGTCTCTCCATCTCTGTCTCTCCATCTGTCTCTCCATCTGTCTCTCCATCTGTCTCTCCATCTCTGTCTCTCCATCTCTGTCTCTCCATCTGTCTCTCCATCTGTCTCTCCATCTGTCTCTCCATCTCTGTCTCTCCATCTCTGTCTCTCCATCTCTGTCTCTCCATCTGTCTCTCCATCTGTCTCTCCATCTCTGTCTCTCCATCTCTGTCTCTCCATCTCTGTCTCTCCATCTGTCTCTCCATCTGTCTCTCCATCTGTCTCTCCATCTGTCTCTCCATCTGTCTCTCCATCTGTCTCTCCATCTGTCTCTCCATCTCTGTCTCTCCATCTCTGTCCATCTGTCTCTCCATCTGTCTCTCCATCTGTCTCTCCATCTCTGTCTCTCCATCTCTGTCCATCTGTCTCTCCATCTGTCTCTCCATCTGTCTCTCCATCTCTGTCTCTCCATCTGTTTCTCCATCTCTGTCTCTCCATCTGTCTCTCCATCTCTGTCTCTCCATCTCTGTCTCTCCATCTGTCTCTCCATCTCTGTCTCTCCATCTGTCTCTCCATCTCTGTCTCTCCATCTGTCTCTCCATCTCTGTCTCTCCATCTCTGTCTCTCCATCTGTCTCTCCATCTCTGTCTCTCCATCTGTCTCTCCATCTCTGTCTCTCCATCTCTGTCTCTCCATCTGTCTCTCCATCTCTGTCTCTCCATCTCTGTCTCTCCATCTCTGTCTCTCCATCTGTCTCTCCATCTCTGTCTCTCCACCTCTGTCTCTCCATCTGTCTCTCCATCTGTTTCTCCATCTCTGTCTCTCCATCTCTGTCTCCTCCCCCATGTCTCTCTCTTTCTATTGAGGTTCTATTGGTCTCTCCTCCCAGGAGGAACCTCATCTGGTCTCTCCTCCCAGGAGGAACTTCATCTGGTCTCTCCTCCCAGGAGGAACATGATGATGTGTATCTGACTGCTGTCACAGCCATGGCTTTGGGCACTGGTTGGTTAACATTTGAGGGAATTCTACTCACACTCCTCCGCTCTGAACTAGTCACTCAGCTGTTGGTTCATTCACACCCAGAGCAAACAATACCAGGAAGTTTCCACTGGAATCCGAAATATTCAGTTCAGAAACACCCTGAGAAGTCTGAGTCCTGCTCCTACAGTTCAGAAACACCCTGAGAAGTCTGAGCCCTGCTCCTACAGTTCAGAAACACCCTGAGAAGACTGAGCCCTGCTCCTACAGTTCAGAAACACCCTGAGAAGACTGAGCCCTGCTCCTACAGTTCAGAAACACCCTGAGAAGACTGAGCCCTGCTCCTACAGTTCAGAAACACCCTGAGAAGTCTGAGTCCTGCTCCTACAGTTCAGAAACACCCTGAGAAGTCTGAGTCCTGCTCCTACAGTTCAGAAACACCCTGAGAAGACTGAGCCCTGCTCCTACAGTTCAGAAACACCCTGAGAAGTCTGAGCCCTGCTCCTACAGTTCAGAAACACCCTGAGAAGACTGAGCCCTGCTCCTACAGTTCAGAAACACCCTGAGAAGTCTGAGCCCTGCTCCTACAGTTCAGAAACACCCTGAGAAGTCTGAGTCCTGCTCCTACAGTTCAGAAACACCCTGAGAAGACTGAGCCCTGCTCCTACAGTTCAGAAACACCCTGAGAAGTCTGAGCCCTGCTCCTACAGTTCCGAAACACCCTGAGAAGTCTGAGTCCTGCTCCTACAGTTCAGAAACACCCTGAGAAGTCTGAGCCCTGCTCCTACAGTTCAGAAACACCCTGAGAAGACTGAGCCCTGCTCCTACAGTTCAGAAACACCCTGAGAAGTCTGAGTCCTGCTCCTACAGTTCAGAAACACCCTGAGAAGTCTGAGTCCTGCTCCTACAGTTCAGAAACACCCTGAGAAGTCTGAGCCCTGCTCCTACAGTTCAGAAACACCCTGAGAAGTCTGAGTCCTGCTCCTACAGTTCAGAAACACCCTGAGAAGTCTGAGCCCTGCTCCTACAGTTCAGAAACACCCTGAGAAGACTGAGCCCTGCTCCTACAGTTCATAAACACCCTGAGAAGACTGAGCCCTGCTCCTACAGTTCAGAAACACCCTGAGAAGACTGAGCCCTGCTCCTACAGTTCAGAAACACCCTGAGAAGTCTGAGTCCTGCTCCTACAGTTCAGAAACACCCTGAGAAGACTGAGCCCTGCTCCTACAGTTCAGAAACACCCTGAGAAGACTGAGCCCTGCTCCTACAGTTCAGAAACACCCTGAGAAGTCTGAGCCCTGCTCCTACAGTTCAGAAACACCCTGAGAAGACTGAGTCCTGCTCCTACAGTTCAGAAACACTATCTCTCTGTCTTTCTCTGTCTCTCTCTCTCTCTGTGTCTCTCTCTCTGTCTCTGTCTCTCTCCGTCTCTCTTTCTCTCTCTCTCTCTCTCTCTCTGTCTCTCTCTCTCTCTGTGTCTTTCTCTCTCTCTCTCTCTCTCTCTCTCTCTCTCTGTGTCTCTCTCTCTCTCTCTCTCTCTCTGTCTCTCTCTGTCTCTCTCTCTCATCAGTCTCTGCTAAAGGGAGGATCCTGTTGCTCTCTGGAGACCACAAACAGATTCTTCTGTCATGTGGAAGAGGGGGTCAACTCTACTTCCTCCTCAGCTGTGTGTGTGTGTGTGTGTGTGTGTGTGTGTGTGTGTGTGTGTGTGTGTGTGTGTGTGTGTGTGTGTGTGTGTGAGGGAGGGTGGGAGTGTGTCACAGCCTGTGCATGCCT
Source organism: Neosalanx taihuensis (assembly GCA_030340665.1). Taxonomy (NCBI): domain Eukaryota; kingdom Metazoa; phylum Chordata; class Actinopteri; order Osmeriformes; family Salangidae; genus Neosalanx; species Neosalanx taihuensis. The sequence goes on from CM059298.1 coordinate 374,289, forward strand.
CCAAAGCTCAGGAATGTGGCCCTACTGCAGGCTTGTACAGCCCGGAGCCAGGGGGAGGGGCTACACTCCAGAATAACACTAGGTCAGAGGCGTGTACAGCACAGTGCTGTGGGAGTGGAGGTGTGGCTCCTGAGGTACTCACAGCCGTGGTAGGAAGCAGGAGAGCCCTCAGACTTGCCGTACTCCTCAGAGTAGGAGGTGGACAGGTTAGGCTGGGAGGAGCCTCTGCCAAAACCCATCTGAGCAGCAGCTCCTGTGGTGGAAACCTGGGCCATGCGTTCCTTAGTCTTCAAGGCCTGGGACCTGGAGAGCACACACACAGATACACACACACACACACACACACACACACACACACACACACACACCAGGTCAGTATATCAGTCCACACTCCTGTACGACACACACAGTATCATTAACACTGGGAGGACGTAACTTTGTCACACAACACAAAGGTTTGGTCATAACCCAGCCCCTCATCCCATAATAACCTGCTCCAAACCTCCATCAACTCCTAGCCCTACCCCCCTGCCCTGCCCCTTACCCCCCTGCTTACCTCTCTCCTTTGAGCCGCTCTTCATCCTTCAGCAGCACCACCAGCTGCTTGCTCTTCTCCCTCACGTTGATGCCCTGGTCTTTCCCGTCTCGGTCCACGTACTGGAAGTCCTTCAGCGTCTGGATGGCGAAGATGTTCTCCTTACACTGCAGCGCCACGCGCTCCGAGCCCGTCTTCATCAGGTAATCCAGCAGCGTCAGCGCCTTGTACACGTGCCGCCAGTTCTTGCCGTGGTCGTTGAGGCGTTTCCAGATCATGCTCATGATCTGAGAGAAGGCCACCACGTTGTAGGTGAGGTCGGCGATCTCTGACATCAGCGAGGAGGAGGGGCCCCACGAGTCGTTGGAGGTGGCCTCACGCACCTTCTTCTCAGCGTCAGAGTAGTTGTTGACCATGTTCTTCATCTGACGCCGGATGGTGGAGCTCGGCATGGCTGCAATGATGATGCTGGACGAGCACGACACAGAAGAGCTCTCTCACACAGGAGAGACCAGGACTGGACACTCTCTCTCTCTCTCTCACAGGAGAGACCAGGACTGGACACTCTCTCTCTCACACAGGAGAGACCAGGACTGGACACTCTCTCTCTCACACAGGAGAGACCAGGACTGGACACTCTCTCTCTCACTGAAGAGTTTGGCTCACACTCTGTCAAGAGGGAAACGTGTGTGTGTGGACAGAATGTTCTGGTTTGTGTGTGTGTGTGTGTTAGGATGCCTTCCCAGCCCAGTGATGTGTTCCTGTATCCTCCAGAAGGGTGTCTGTTAAAACCATCTCCACAAGGCAGGAGCCGGCTGCAAACACAACCACACCATCACCTGGAGACACCAGAGAGGGGGGAGTCAGGGCAGGGCAGGGGTGAAGGGGTGGTGGGGGAGAGGGCAGGGGGGGAGAGGGCAGGGCAGGGGTGTAGGGGAGGTGGGGGAGAGGGCAGGGGAGGTGGGGGAGAAGGCAGGGGTGAAGGAGGGTAACAAAACAACTTGGCACATCCCGTAAAATCACTTACAGGCTCTGAAATGTGACTCCTGTGGAGAATCACCCCCTCTAACTCCTCCCCCCTCTAACTCCTCCTCCCTCTAACTCCTCCTCCATGCATGAGTGTGAATACTGCTTCAGCCTAATGACACATCTGCTGCTATAATCACCTATTCACACAGTAGACAAGAGGAAGAGAGCAACCCCTGTCTCCCCCGGAACAGCCCCCCTCACCCCCACCCCCAGCACACAGGCAGGGTCTGTGTAGGGAGCCTGTCTCAGTTACCAGCCATGTCCAGATCTGAGACCAGCAGGCCCTACTGATCTAACTCTGCTGAGACCAGCCATGTCCAGATCTGAGACCAGCAGGCCCTACTGATCTCTCTGCTGGGACTAGCCATGTCCAGATCTGAGACCAGCAGGCCCTACTGATCTAACTCTGCTGAGACCAGCCATGTCCAGATCTGAGACCAGCAGGCCCTACTGATCTCACTCTGCTGAGACCAGCCATGTCCAGATCTGAGACCAGCAGGCCCTACTGATCTCACTCTGCTGAGACCAGCCATGTCCAGATCTGAGACCAGCAGGCCCTACTGATCTAACTCTGCTGAGACCAGCCATGTCCAGATCTGAGACCAGCAGGCCCTACTGATCTCACTCTGCTGAGACCAGCCATGTCCAGATCTGAGACCAGCAGGCCCTACTGATCTCACTCTGCTGAGACCAGCCATGTCCAGATCTGAGACCAGCAGGCCCTACTGATCTCACTCTGCTGAGACCAGCCATGTCCAGATCTGAGACCAGCAGGCCCTACTGATCTCTCTGCTGGGACTAGCCATGTCCAGATCTGAGACCAGCAGGCCCTACTGATCTCACTCTGCTGAGACCAGCCATGTCCAGATCTGAGACCAGCAGGCCCTACTGATCTCTCTGCTGGGACTAGCCATGTCCAGATCTGAGACCAGCAGGCCCTACTGATCTCACTCTGCTGAGACCAGCCATGTCCAGATCTGAGACCAGCAGGCCCTACTGATCTCTCTGCTGGGACTAGCCATGTCCAGATCTGAGACCAGCAGGCCCTACTGATCTCTCTGCTGAGACCAGCCATATCCAGATCTGAGACCAGCAGCCCCTACTGATCTCACTCTGCTGAGACCAGCCATCTCCAGATCTGATGACGCCATACTGATCTCACTGAATTAGGCTACACGACAAGACGACACCTGCCAATACGTTCAGATTTAGCGGGTTCTGTGGCTTCACAGTTCTAACCTGTTAGATATCTGCTGGTTCTGTTGGATGTCATCAGATTAATAACCTTGAATGTTTTCCTAGGCTGAAGATGTCCTGAACATTTTCAAAGTCTTCTAATCATGTCCGGCTCAGCACATTCTGAAGCCAAAACACACAGTTTCACTTCCATCCAACCTTTAATCAAACTTCACTTCAATCTCACTAGTTAAACACCGGTTATGCTGATTTAACACGAACTAAAGTTGATCTGAACATCTCAGTCCTGATTTAACCATCTGAACCAGCTTCTCTTTGTGTGTAAATAACTAAGTCTTCATTTATCTGCCATCGGACAATTCAATTGACACCTGATATTGATCTTTTCTACCTTTTTGAAACGAAACAAAATCACGAACAATATTTCCAAACTTTAGTCTAAAGCAGCGTTAAGCAGCTAACTGGAGCTAGCAGCGTTAGCTTGACATGTCGCTAGCAGAACTCAGCTAACAGAATATCAGAAGTCAAACCTGCTGCTGGAAACATTCATCAAACTGACCGATACAACATTACAACATTATTATTTACCTATAAAGTTCCACATCAGTTCAGGTTAACAGTGAAGTGAAGAACAGCAGACTGGCTAACAAATTTAACAAGGCTAACACAGCTCGGTTGCTAGGCTAGGTTGCTAAGGAGGAGAGTTTAAAACTCTCAGATTCTTAACTTACCTTTTCTGTTCAACCTCGTCTGGATCAAACTACAGCTCCGGGATTTAAACCCACGAGAAGGAAGTAAATCACGTAAAACTCCGAGGATATTTCGAGAAACTACTTTTTTTGTTTGTTGAATGAGGCTTGTTGCGCCTTCGCGTATTGTTACTGTGGTTAGCAGCTAGCTTAGCACAAGCTAACAGGTCTGCCTCTGGTCTGAGCCTCAGTCAGCCACAACATGGCGGGACCAGCCTCCAGCAGGGCGGGGGCACAGCCTCCAGCAGGGCGGGGGCACAGCCTCCAGCAGGGCGGGGGCACAGCCTCCATCAGGGAGGGGGCACAGCCTCCATCAGGGCGGGCACAGCCTCCATCAGGGCGGGGGCACAGCCTCCATCAGGGAGGGGGCACAGCCTCCATCAGGGTAGGGCACAGCCTCCATCAGGGAGGGACCAGCCTCCATCAGGGCGGGGCACAGCCTCCATCAGGGAGGGCACAGCCTCCATCAGGGAGGGCACAGCCTCCATCAGGGCGGGGCACAGCCTCCATCAGGGCGGGGCACAGCTTCCATCAGGGCAGGGGGCACAGCCTCCATCAGGGCGGGGCACAGCCTCCATCAGGGAGGGCACAGCCTCCATCAGGGAGGGCACAGCCTCCATCAGGGAGGAGCACAGCCTCCATCAGGGCGGGGTGATACCAGGCAGGGAAGGGTGTGACCAAAGCAGTCTGACTCGCTTTGACAAAAACCTCAGTCCTTCCCTCCTGAAGAATTTATTCACATGTTGAGTAATAGTGAGGGAACCTTTTTGATTTGCCACAAAGATATGATAAGAGTTCTGCAGTGTTTTATTTCCATGTGATGCTCTGTATGTTTATTAAAGAGAGACTGAACAATCAAGAGGCGTCCATCTTTCTGTGGATTCCTGTTAATAGCTTTCACAACTTCTTACCCAAACTGTCATCTGCCATGTTTTTCTCTAATCTGTATAAAAAACGTGGGAACTGGTTAAACAGGGGACAACTTTACAAACAGGTTTTTTACACTTCAAGTTTCCTTTACATCAATCATGCCTACTGACAAGTCATCCTATTAAGCAATGGAACACTTGATTAAAGAATAAAGACTAGTCAGCTCTAGAAAAGACTAGTATGGAAAATTTGACAATTCACACATTTTGGATCTGCACACTCACAGGACGCAATAGGCCTAGTGTGGCTGTGTAATAGGTTAGTAACACTATTGTGTGTGTGAGTGTGTAAGATAAGATAATCATGTATTAGTCTCGCAATAGAGACATTTCTGAATGTGTATGTCAGCCCCAACCTTAACTAGCAGAACAGCATTCCTACAGTCAAGGATTCCTGCAGGTTCAGAGATAAATACAGTCACACCATCCAGCCTCTACCAGCCTCTACCAGCCACACAACCAGCATCTACCAGCCTCTACCAGCCACACAACCAGCCTCTACCAGCCTCTACCAGCCACACAACCAGCCTCTACCAGCCACACAACCAGCATCTACCAGCCACACAACCAGCCTCTACCAGCCTCTACCAGCCACACAACCAGCATCTACCAGCCACACAACCAGCCTCTACCAGCCACACAACCAGCCTCTACCAGCCACACAACCAGCCTCTACCAGCCACACCATCCAGCCTCTCTGCCTCAGCCTCTCAGCCTCTCTGCCTCTGCATGCTGGCTCTGCCTCAGCCTCTCTGCCTCTCAGCCTCTCTGCATGCTCACTCTGCCTTTCTGCCTCTGCCTCTCTGCCTCTGCATGCTGGCTCTGCCTCTCTGCATGCTGGCTCTGCCTCAGCCTCTCTGCCTGTTGCATTAAGCAGCACAAGATTAGCCAAATAAAGCTTAAGTAAAGCTGCTTTAGGTGTGTGTGACTGTGTGTGCATATGTTTGTGTGTGTGCACAAACACAGAACACAATGTCCAATCGAATTATTAGCAATTACACACAAGAGGGCAGCAGAGGACAAGAAAGACCAAGAGTACGCTGGGAACTGTCTGAGCAACTAGCAACACAGGATAGAAGAGCTGAGGCCCTGAGTGAACTGAGGCCCTGAGTGAACTGAGGCCCTGGATGAACTGAGGCCCTGAATGAACTGAGGCCCTGAGTGAACTGAGGCCATGAGTGAACTGAGGCCCTGAGTGAACTGAGGCCCTGAATGAACTGAAGCCATGAATGAACTGAGGCCATGAGTGAACTGAGGCCATGAGTGAACTGAGGCCATGAGTGAACTGAGGCCATGAATGAACTGAGGCCCTGAGTGAACTGAGGCCCTGAATGAACTGAGGCCCTGAGTGAACTGAGGCCATGAATGAACTGAGGCCATGAGTGAACTGAGGCCATGAGTGAACTGAAGCCATGAATGAACTGAGGCCATGAGTGAACCACTCCTCTGCTTCCTCTCCTCCTCCTTCCTAAATCTTTGAGATCATCTCTTCTGCATCCTCCTGTCACTGTTCTTGTGTCTCTGTGTTGTTATTGGAACCAGTGAAAAACACTCTGGTTAAGTTTAGTTTGTGAGTTTACATGAATCACAGCATTTCCAGAGCTCTGAAACTTTTGCTGTACCACACACACACACACACACACACACACACACACACACACACACACACACACACACACACACACACACACACACACACACACACACACTTAAACTCACACACTCACACACACTCAACAGTAACAGATGATTATGTTGCTCCCGGCAATATTCCACCTCAGGGAGGAAACCACTGATGTACAGCTGCTGCTTATATAGAGCTGCTGATGTAGAGCTGCTGTTATAGAGCTGCTGATGTAGAGCTGCTGTTATAGAGCTGCTGATGTAGAGCTGTTGCTCTAGAGCTGCTGTTATAGAGCTGCTGTTATAGAGCTGCTGATGTAGAGCTGCTGTTATAGAGCTGCTGATGTAGCGCTGCAGATGTAGAGCTGCTGATGTAGAGCTGCTGTTGTAGAGCTGCTGATGTAGAGCTGCTGATATAGAGCTGCTGATATAGAGCTGCTGATGTAGAGCTGCTGATATAGAGCTGCTGCTGTAGAGCTGCTGATGTAGAGCTGCTGTTATAGAGCTGCTGATATAGAGCTGCTGATGTAGAGCTGCTGATATAGAGCTGCTGCTGTAGAGCTGCTGATGTAGAGCTGCTGATGTTGATCACAGTATTGTTCTGCTGGACAGAGTCGCTGTAGGAGAGGAAGTTTCTGGCTGAGCCGTGCTTCTCTCTAACTCCTCCCCTTTCCTGTTCACTAGAATTGTGCTCTGTCTGTCAGCAACACACACTAACACACACAAACACACACTAACACACACAAACACACACGAACGCACATAAACACACACAAACACACACGAACGCACACAAACACACAAACGCGCACACACACAAACACACACGGACACAAACACACAAACACACACATTCAAAGAAACACACGCACCACAGAAACACACACAGGAACTGCCTCCCACTCTTTCTCTCTCTCTCTCTCTCTCTCTCTCTCTCTCTCTCTCTCTCTGTCTCTCTGTCTCTCCCCCACTCTCTGTCTCTCTCCCCCTCTCTCTCTCCTCTCTCTCTCTCTCTCTCTCTCTCTCTCTCTCTCTCTCTCTCTCTCTCTCTCTCTCTCTCTCTCTCTCTCTCTCTCTCTCTCTCTCTCTCTCTCTCTCTCTCTCTCTCTCTCTCTCTCTCTCTCTCTCTCTCTCTCTCTCTCTCTCTCTCTCTCTCTCTCTCTCTCTCTCTCTCTCTCTCTCTCTCTCTCTCTCTCTCTCTGTCTCGCTCATGATCATACTGTAGTACTGTAGTAAGAAGCCAGTCGTGTCTCTTTCCTCTAGTGGTGAGAGGTTTCTCTCCTCCACCTCTTCTTCTCTCCTGTTTTACAGCTGCTGACCCTCCACCAGCAGAAGACTCCCATCTCCTCCCTCCTGTCCTGCTCCTCTCTGTCTCTGCTTCCACCCCTCCTCACTCCCTCCCTCCCTCCCTCTGTCTGCCCCCATCACTGGGGTTAGCGTGTGTCTCATCATGGAGGCAGTAGCTCTCTACACGTTTCAAGCCACAGAGAGAGATGAGCTCAGCTTCACCAAGGGAGACGTCCTTAAGGTAAGACACACCTAACACACATGGATCTGCCACACAACACACACTATTCACACACATACACACACTAGGAGCAGTACACACAACACACACATACATAATTCCACCCCAAAAACACACTCACACACTTTGGACACACAAACACTAATCCAGTACACAGGGACAGGAAGTGGATGGTTGTGATTCAGAATGTAGTTCTCTAAACACTGAGGTCATTATCTTAGTTCTAACTTCTGTTGTGAGCTTGACAGTGTGTCAGTCCAAAGGGACGGACTGTAGCAGCAACTATCACACTCAGTTCTGTGTTACTAGAGAGGCTGGACAGATTATACGCTGCTGTGTTGGTAGATGTGTTCATTTTTCATTTAGCAAATGCCTTCAATTCAAGGCAGTGGAAGGGGGAGGGGGTCCAGGGGGAGGGTCCAGGGGGAGGGGGTCCAGGGGGAGGGGGTCCAGTCCACAACTCTACCACTGATCATCAGTAACAATTTGGAGTATTTTGGTCCAAACAAATTGTCATGTTATTATCGTCTAGTCATGTTATTATCATCTAGTCATGTTATTATAATCTCTCTTTTCCAGTATTTTTTCTTCTCTTTCTTTTCCGTAATATTTAAATGTCCCTTTTCATTACATTTCTCTTTATCTGTTACTATCTCTGTGTCTCTCCTTTGTGTTTTCTCTCTCTCTCTCTCTCTCTCTCTCTCTCTCTCTCTCTCTCTCTCTCTCTCTCTCTCTCTCTCTCTCTCTCTCTGTCTCTCTCTGTCTCTCTCTGTCTCTCTCTCTCTCTGTCTCTCTCTGTCTCTGTCTCTCTCTCTCTCTCTCTCTCTCTCTCTCTCTCTCTCTCTCTCTGTCTCTCTCTCTCTCTCTCTCTCACACACACAGACATGTGGTAGGGGTTGTGTTCTGCAATGTAGCGATTGTACTGACCAGCCTGGTGAGACAGAGACTGAGAGTTAGCAGACAGGAACAGTGTTCACTGTGTGGGGTTGGACCCACAGGAAGGACTGGCTGCTCTAATATGCTGTTTTTACATCACAAATGATGAATCAGTTTGCTTAAATGATGAACACAGAAGCTTTACTGGACACGACTGATTTGGTCCAGAGCTGTTTATAGGTCAGAGCCCATTTGCTATGGGATTATCACTAAATATGTGTGCGTGGGTGCACCCGGGTGTGAGTGTGTATGTGTGTGTGTACCCGTGTGTGTGTATGTGTACATGTGTATGTGTGTGTGTACCCGTGTGTGTGTATGGGTACATGTGTGTATGTGTCCGTGTGTGTGTGTGTGTGTGTTGAGGTAGGAGGGAGTCAGGTGGCTCAGCAGTTAAGGCGTTGGGCTCTTGATCGGAAGCGAGTTCAATTACCAGCTGTGCCTACATGATGTTGTGTCCTTGGGCAAGGCACTTCACCCTACTGTCCTCAGGGGGGAATGTCCCTGTAGTTACTGTAAGTCACTCTGGATAAGAGCGCCTGCTAAATGACTCACTGCGTGTGTGTGTGTGTGTGTGACCACAGATCACCAACATGGAGGATGATCCTAACTGGTACACAGCTGAACTCAATAACAGAAAGGGTTACGTGCCGAAGAACTACATCAACTTACGAGCTCACTCGTGAGTGTACACACTCACACACACACACACACACACACACACACACACACACACACACACACACACACACACACACACACACACACACACACACACACACAGACACACACACACCACACACAGACAGACACACACACACACACACCCACAGAAACACACAGACAGAAACACACACACACACACACACACACACTCACACACACACAGACACACAGAGACACACACAGACAGCCACACACACACACCCCTCTCCTGTCTGGAGCTGGTACACGTGTATCTCCCAGTCTTCTGAGGGTGTGTGTGTAGCTGCAGGCTGAGCTGGGACCAGTATGAACATCTGTACTGCAGCTGAAGGCTCTTCCACTGGGAATACACTAGCTCTCTTACATAACAATACACATGATCACATGATCGTGTGTGTGTGTGTGTGGGTGAGGGTGTGTGTGTGTGGGTGTGTGTGTGTGTGTGTGTGTGTGTGTGTGTGACCCCCCCCTCCCTGAGCAGCTGGTTCGCAGGTCGGGTGTCCCCGGGGTGTAGCAGAGAGTCGCCTCAGACAGAGAGAGATGGGATCCTTCCTGGTCAGAGAGAGTGAGAGCGCTCCTGGAGAGTTCTCTATGTCTGTCAGGTGAGGAGCACACGGGGGAGGGGGTCTGACCTGGTCTCACCTGGTCTGGTCTGGTGGAGCAGGTCATGCACACATGTAGACAGCACCAGCACCAGATGAAGCAGGCCTGGTTTTATGATGAGTCACTCCAGTGGGAGAAAACTGGAAGCTTCCAGCTAACCCTCTATCTCCACCTGCCCTGGTCCTCTCTCTCTCTCTCTCTCTACCTCTCTCTGTCTCTCTCGCTCTCCCCCCTCTCTCTGTCTACCTCTCTCTCTCTCCCCCCTCTCTCTGTCTACCTCTCTCTCTCTCTCCCCCCCTCTCTGTCTACCTCTCTCTCTCTCTCCCCCCTCTCTGTCTACCTCTCTCTCTCTCTCTCTCTCCCCCCTCTCTCTGTCTACCTCTCTCTCTCTCTCTCTCTTCCCCCCTATTTGAAACACTAACACATTTGGACACAAACAGACTACACACACACTCTGCAGCAGCCATGCAGAGCGACAGAGCTGGATCTATCCACAGCCTTCCTCAGACAGGGCTGTGGTCCAGAGAGGGCTGTGGTTCAGGGACTGAAGATAGATGAGACAGAGGGGGGCACATGACCTTCATGCAGCATGAATTGTGCTGTTTGCTGTGAAGTTATAAATATAACTGTCCACTGCTGAGGGGAGGAGGGGGGAGGAGGGGGGAGGAGGATAAGGAGGCTTCCTTTCAGCTCATCAACTTCTCTCTCTCTGTTCCTTCTTTCTCTCTCTCTCTCTCTGTTCCCTCTTTCTCTCCTCCTTTGACTTGGAAAGACAACTTCTCTGTTGCTTTGGGCCTTAATTAGAATACACTGGATCACAGGCAGAAATGACTGTGTGTGTTTGAGAGAGAGAGATGTTCTGCTTGGACAGCTGCTAACAGTCTTTTAATGTTCTCTATGTCGTCCCACTAATGTCTCTGTCTATAATTTATGAAGATGTCAATTCAACATTTCTAAGCGAATACAAGACTTAAGGCTCTTCAACCACTTTGTCACTTTCACTCTAACATGCTCTGGTTCTTTCTACTTTCTTTTTCTCTCATTCTCTCACCCTTTCAATCTCACCCTCTCCCCTAACAGGAGGCTGCAGTACCACAGCTCATCCAGTAGGGAGCATCAGGGGAAATCATCTATGGCCGAGAGAGAGAGGGGGGAGAGAGGGGGAAAGAGAGAGAGAGAAAGAAAGAGAGGGGGGATGGAGACAGAGAGAGGGAGAGAGAGAGGGGGGAAGAGAGAGAGACAGAGAGAGAGAGGGGGGAAAGAGAGAGAGAGAGGCAGAGAGGGGGGACAAGAGAGAGAGACAGAGAGAAAGGGGGAAAGAGAGAGAGAGACAGAGAGAGAGACAGAGAGAGAGACAGAGAGAGAGGGGGAAAGAGAGAGAGAGACAGAGAGAGAGAGACAGAGAGAGAGGGGGAAAGAGATTCTTCTCATTCTTCTCCTTCCACCCCAAACCTTTCTGAAGCTAATATCTCCCTTTCTCTTTCTGTGTGTACACATGTGAGGGTCTGCATGGTTGAATAACTCTGTGTCTGTCCTCCCCCCCTCCCCCCCCTCTCTGCCCTCCCTCCTCTCTGCCCTCCCCCCTCCCCCTCTGCCCTCCCCCTCCCCCCCAGCTATGGAGACCATGTGCAGCATTTCAAGGTGTTGCAGGACCAGGCTGGACAGTTCTTCATCTGGGAGGAGCTCTTCTACTCCCTCAACCAGCTGGTAGAGTTCTACCACAGCAACAGCATCGCTAAAGAGAGAGCCGTCTACCTCAGGGACCCGGAACACTTTGCCAGAGTAAGAACTTCCTGCAATTCTATACTGTTCCATCCCGTCCATTCTTCATTCTATTCTTCCTTAAGATAGACGCCCTGTTTGTCCAGCAAAACAGCCACTCCCCTCTTCACAGGCCCCGCCCCTCCTTCACAGGCTCCGCCCCTGGACAGTGTTTAGAGTTTTGATGAGGCAGTGTCAGAGTTAGAGGAGCCATAATCCTCATCTGACTGCTGACTGTAGAAGATCAGCTGTTTCTGTGTGTGTGTGTGTGTGTTTGTTTTGTGTGTGTGTGTGTTTGTTTTGTGTGTGTAGTTTGTGGGCACATTCGTGATCTGGTTAGAACCAACAGCAGCATTCAATCAATACAGACGTGTGTGTGTCCCAGGTGCCAGCCAATCAGAGCAGATCAGAACAGTGTGGTCTACCCTGAAGGACAGAGAGAGACAGGAAGTCAACCTCTGTCTTGGTTTCCTCTCTGTAATATCCCATGTTTTCAAGCAGTGCTTCTACATGACTTTCTTGTTTCTTGAAATCCACTATCCTGAAGCTGAGGAAAAGTTCATAGTAAATCAAGCCTGGGAGAAGATCTCCTGTCATGCTGATCATCCATCATCCATCAGACTAGATCCTCCATCCTGCAGCTACAGGCTCAGACAGAGGAGCAGCAGATCATGGAGGATCTGTGGGCGGAGCCTCTCACAGCATGTTCACACATGTTCACCACTTTATCCAGACCATGCAAATCAGAAGTGTGCTTATATTCTGGTTCATGATGGTCTGATTTAGGCTGTGGCTGCACCCACAGAGAGGTGGAGGGGTGGAGAGGTGGAGGGGTGGAGGGGTGGAGGGGTGGAGAGGTGGTGAGGTGGAGGGGTGGTGAGGTGGAGGGGTGGTGAGGTGGTGAGGTGGAGGGGTGGTGAGGTGGTGAGGTGGAGGGTGGAGAGGTGGAGAGGTGGAGGGGTGGAGAGGTGGAGGGGTGGAGAGGTGGAGAGGTGGAGGGAGGGTGAGGGTGGTGAGGTGGAGGGGTGGTGAGGTGGAGGGGTGGTGAGGTTTAGGGGTGGAGGGGTGGAGGGAGGGTGAGGTGGAGGGGTGGTGAGGTGGAGGGGTGGTGAGGTGGAGGGGTGGAAGTGGAGGGAGGGTGAGGTGGAGGGAGGGTGAGGTTTAGGGGTGGAGGGGTGGTGAGGTGGAGGGGTGGTGAGGTGGAGGGAGGGTGAGGTTTAGGGGTGGAGGGGTGGTGAGGTGGAGGGGTGGAGGGGTGGAGGGGTTTAACCTAGGGGTTTATGTGACATTTTCTTCCTCACGGTTCACTGTAATTACTGTCACTCTGTATGTTCTCTCTTCTCTCCCCCTCCTTACCCCCTCCCACCTCTCTTCCCCTTTTTCCCCCTGCTTACCCCCTCCCCATCCCTCTCTCTCTCTCTCCCCTCCAGCGCCCCCACCATGCTCACGCCCTGTTTGACTTCCCTGCCCATCACCCATCCCAGCTTCGTTTCATACGAGGTGATGTCATCGATGTCCTCGACAGCTCTGATTCGCTGCGCTGGAAGGGCCGTTGCCACGGACGGGCTGGCTACTTTCCCCGGAATACGTCCAGCCCATCTACCACTGACCTGTCAATCACCCTAGCCCCCAGCCCCCATGTCCCCAGCCCCCATGTCCCCCAGCCCCCAGCCCCCATGTCCCCAGCCCCCCAGCCCCCATGTCCCCAGCCCCCCAGCCCCCATGTCCCCAGCCCCCATGTCCCCAGCCCCCCAGTACCTTTGCTTTCCGCAGCACAGAGCTCCTGCAGCCAGTACAGCTCCTCTGTGCTCCAAACCTTCTGGAGCCTCCTAGCAGCCCTGGGACCTCCACCCTGAGACCTCTACCCTGGGACCTCCACTCTGGGACCTCCACTCTGGGACCTCCACACTGGGACCTCCACCCTGGGACCTCCACTCTGGGACCTCCACACTGGGACCTCCACTCTGGGACCTCCACTCTGGGACCTCCATTCTGAGACCTCCACCCTGGGACCTCCACTCTGGGACCTCCACACTGGGACCTCCACCCTGGGACCTCCACTCTGGGACCTCCACCCTGGGACCTCCACTCTGGGACCTCCACACTGGGACCTCCACTCTGGGACCTCCACTCTGGGACCTCCATTCTGAGACCTCCACCCTGGGACCTCCACTCTGGGACCTCCACTCTGGGACCTCCACCCTGGGACCTCCACCCTGAGACCTCCACCCTGGGACCTCCACTCTGGGACCTCCACACTGGGACCTCCACCCTGGGACCTCCACTCTGGGACCTCCACACTGGGACCTCCACCCTGGGACCTCCACTCTGGGACCTCCACCCTGAGACCTCCACCCTGGGACCTCCACTCTGGGACCTCCACCCTGGGACCTCCAAATGTCTCTAACTCCTGTCTTTGACTCTGCCTCCTTTTGTATGTACTGGTCTACTGAATGTGAGGGTTATGGTTAGGGAGGGGCTAACTCTAACCCTCAGAGGAGGGGGCGTGGCTTTGCTGCGGCTGTGTGTCGTAGGTCTCAGAGGAGGGGGCGTGGCCTGGGAAGAGAGCGGGAGACACAGAGTCATTGTGTTGCTACGGGGACAGAGAGAGATCAAGTGTTCCTCTGATACTGCAGGTAGAGGCTGCTGGGTGTGGACTACTGTAAAGACTGTGTGGGTGTGTGTGTGATGGTGTGTGTGTGCGTGTGATGGTGTGTGTGTGTGTGTGTGTGATGGTGTGTGTGATGTGTGTGTGTGTGTGTGTGTGTAACAGCTCAGTGATGTTGGGAACAGATAGCAGCTCTCTGTTTGTACTCCTCTCTTCTTTAAAACATCTTTGTTTATTCTGATGTGTTCTTGCTAATTATAGAATCTGCTGTCAAATTGAATCAAACCTTGTAAAGGCACTAATGTTGTGTTGATCATAGTCAAATCAAACTACCTTTTATCTGTATAGCACTTTCTACACCTAATGTAACTAAGTAACTATGATGCATAACAGCAAGACTGGCCCATCTGAATCTGAAAATTTCTTCAACTGTAATGACTACGAGGATTCAATAAAGATATGTTGCTAACCAGTCCACTATTTTATGGCAGTATGCCTGCTGTATATGTGTGTGTGTGGTATGTGTGTGGGTTGTGAGTGTGTGTGAGTGTGTATGTTGAGGGTGTGAGAGCTATGTGCAGAATTCAGGACCTGTAGACATGTCACCAGGATGTTATGTTTGAAGAGCAGGAAATGAGGTCACTCCTCCATCAGGGCGGGGTGATACCAGGCAGGGAAGGGTGTGACCAAAGCAGTCTGACTCGCTTTGACAAAAACCTCAGTCCTTCCCTCCTGAAGAATTTATTCACATGTTGAGTAATAGTGAGGGAACCTTTTTGATTTGCCACAAAGATATGATAAGAGTTCTGCAGTGTTTTATTTCCATGTGATGCTCTGTATGTTTATTAAAGAGAGACTGAACAATCAAGAGGCGTCCATCTTTCTGTGGATTCCTGTTAATAGCTTTCACAACTTCTTACCCAAACTGTCATCTGCCATGTTTTTCTCTAATCTGTATAAAAAACGTGGGAACTGGTTAAACAGGGGACAACTTTACAAACAGGTTTTTTACACTTCAAGTTTCCTTTACATCAATCATGCCTACTGACAAGTCATCCTATTAAGCAATGGAACACTTGATTAAAGAATAAAGACTAGTCAGCTCTAGAAAAGACTAGTATGGAAAATTAGACAATTCACACATTTTGGATCTGCACACTCACAGGACGCAATAGGCCTAGTGTGGCTGTGTAATGGGTTAGTAACACTATTGTGTGTGTGAGTGTGTAAGATAAGATAATCATGTATTAGTCTCGCAATAGAGACATTTCTGAATGTGTATGTCAGCCCCAACCTTAACTAGCAGAACAGCATTCCTACAGTCAAGGATTCCTGCAGGTTCAGAGATAAATACAGTCACACCATCCAGCCTCTACCAGCCTCTACCAGCCACACAACCAGCCTCTACCAGCCTCTACCAGCCACACAACCAGCATCTACCAGCCTCTACCAGCCACACAACCAGCCTCTACCAGCCTCTACCAGCCACACAACCAGCATCTACCAGCCACACAACCAGCCTCTACCAGCCACACAACCAGCCTCTACCAGCCTCTACCAGCCACACAACCAGCCTCTACCAGCCACACAACCAGCCTCTACCAGCCTCTACCAGCCACACAACCAGCCTCTACCAGCCACACAACCAGCCTCTACCAGCCACACCATCCAGCCTCTCTGCCTCAGCCTCTCAGCCTCTCTGCCTCTGCATGCTGGCTCTGCCTCAGCCTCTCTGCCTCTCAGCCTCTCTGCATGCTCACTCTGCCTTTCTGCCTCTGCCTCTCTGCCTCTGCATGCTGGCTCTGCCTCTCTGCATGCTGGCTCTGCCTCAGCCTCTCTGCCTGTTGCATTAAGCAGCACAAGATTAGCCAAATAAAGCTTAAGTAAAGCTGCTTTAGGTGTGTGTGACTGTGTGTGCATATGTTTGTGTGTGTGCACAAACACAGAACACAATGTCCAATCGAATTATTAGCAATTACACACAAGAGGGCAGCAGAGGACAAGAAAGACCAAGAGTACGCTGGGAACTGTCTGAGCAACTAGCAACACAGGATAGAAGAGCTGAGGCCCTGAGTGAACTGAGGCCCTGAGTGAACTGAGGCCCTGAATGAACTGAGGCCCTGAATGAACTGAGGCCCTGAGTGAACTGAGGCCATGAGTGAACTGAGGCCCTGAGTGAACTGAGGCCATGAGTGAACTGAGGCCATGAATGAACTGAGGCCCTGAGTGAACTGAGGCCCTGAATGAACTGAGGCCCTGAATGAACTGAGGCCCTGAGTGAACTGAGGCCATGAGTGAACTGAGGCCATGAATGAACTGAGGCCCTGAGTGAACTGAGGCCCTGAATGAACTGAGGCCCTGAGTGAACTGAGGCCATGAATGAACTGAGGCCATGAGTGAACTGAGGCCATGAGTGAACTGAGGCCATGAGTGAACTGAAGCCATGAATGAACTGAGGCCCTGAGTGAACTGAGGCCCTGAATGAACTGAGGCCCTGAATGAACTGAGGCCCTGAGTGAACTGAGGCCATGAGTGAACTGAGGCCATGAGTGAACTGAGGCCATGAGTGAACTGAGGCCATGAATGAACTGAGGCCATGAGTGAACTGAGGCCATGAGTGAACTGAGGCCATGAGTGAACTGAAGCCATGAATGAACTGAGGCCATGAGTGAACTGAAGCCATGAGTGAACTGAAGCCATGAATGAACTGAGGCCATGAGTGAACTGAAGCCATGAATGAACTGAGGCCATGAGTGAACCACTCCTCTGCTTCCTCTCCTCCTCCTTCCTAAATCTTTGAGATCATCTCTTCTGCATCCTCCTGTCACTGTTCTTGTGTCTCTGTGTTGTTATTGGAACCAGTGAAAAACACTCTGGTTAAGTTTAGTTTGTGAGTTTACATGAATCACAGCATTTCCAGAGCTCTGAAACGTTTGCTGTACCAAACACACACACACAAACACACACACACACACACACACACACACACACACACTTAAACTCACACACTCACACACACTCAACAGTAACAGATGATTATGTTGCTCCCGGCAATATTCCACCTCAGGGAGGAAACCACTGATGTACAGCTGCTGCTTATATAGAGCTGCTGATGTAGAGCTGCTGTTGTAGAGCTGCTGTTATAGAGCTGCTGATGTAGAGCTGCTGATATAGAGCTGCTGTTATAGAGCTGCTGTTATAGAGCTGCTGATGTAGAGCTGCTGTTATAGAGCTGCTGATGAAGCGCTGCTGATGTAGAGCTGCTGATATAGAACTGCTGATGTAGAACTGCTGATGTAGAGCTGCTGTTATAGAGCTGCTGATATAGAGCTGCTGCTGTAGAGCTGCTGATGTAGAGATGCTGTTATAGAACTGCTGATGTAGAGCTGCTGATGTAGAGCTGCTGTTATAGAGCTGCTGATGAAGCGCTGTTGATGTAGAGCTGCTGATATAGAGCTGCTGTTATAGAGCTGCTGATGTAGAGCTGCTGTTATAGAGCTGCTGATATAGAACTGCTGATGTAGAGCTGCTGCTGTAGAGCTGCTGATGTAGAGCTGCTGTTATAGAACTGCTGATGTAGAGCTGCTGATGTAGAGCTGCTGTTATAGAGCTGCTGATGAAGCGCTGTTGATGTAGAGCTGCTGATATAGAGCTGCTGTTATAGAGCTGCTGATGTAGAGCTGCTGTTATAGAGCTGCTGATATAGAGCTGCTGATGCAGAGCTGCTGATGTAGAGCTGCTGATATAGAACTGCTGATGTAGAGCTGCTGATGTAGAGCTGCTGATATAGAACTGCTGATGTAGAGCTGCTGATATAGAGCTGCTGCTGTAGAGCTGCTGCTGTAGAGCTGCTGATATAGAACTGCTGATGTAGAGCTGCTGATGTAGAGCTGCTGTTATAGAACTGCTGATGTAGAGCTGCTGATGTAGAGCTGCTGTTATAGAGCTGCTGATGTAGAGCTGCTGTTATAGAGCTGCTGATACAGAGCTGTTGCTCTAGAGCTGCTGTTATAGAGCTGCTGATGTAGAGCTGCTGTTATAGAGATGCTGATACAGAGCTGTTGCTCTAGAGCTGCTGTTATAGAGCTGCTGTTATAGAGCTGCTGATGTAGAGCTGCTGATGTAGAGCTGCTGTTATAGAGCTGCTGATGTAGAGCTGCTGATATAGAGCTGCTGTTATAGAGCTGCTGTTATAGAGCTGCTGATGTAGAGCTGCTGTTATAGAGCTGCTGATGAAGCGCTGCTGATGTAGAGCTGCTGATATAGAACTGCTGATGTAGAATTGCTGATGTAGAGCTGCTGCTGTAGAGCTGCTGATGTAGAGCTGCTGTTATAGAAATGCTGATGTAGAGCTGCTGATGTAGAGCTGCTGTTATAGAGCTGCTGATGAAGCGCTGTTGATGTAGAGCTGCTGATATAGAGCTGCTGTTATAGAGCTGCTGATGTAGAGCTGCTGTTATAGAGCTGCTGATATAGAACTGCTGATGTAGAGCTGCTGATGTAGAGCTGCTGTTATAGAGCTGCTGATGAAGCGCTGTTGATGTAGAGCTGCTGATATAGAGCTGCTGTTATAGAGCTGCTGATGTAGAGCTGCTGTTATAGAGCTGCTGATATAGAACTGCTGATGCAGAGCTGCTGATGTAGAGCTGCTGATATAGAACTGCTGATGTAGAGCTGCTGATGTAGAGCTGCTGATATAGAACTGCTGATGTAGAGCTGCTGATGTAGAGCTGCTGTTATAGAGCTGCTGATATAGAGCTGCTGCTGTAGAGCTGCTGTTATAGAGCTGCTGATGAAGCGCTGCTGATGTAGAGCTGCTGATATAGAACTGCTGATGTAGAATTGCTGATGTAGAGCTGCTGCTGTAGAGCTGCTGATGTAGAGCTGCTGTTATAGAACTGCTGATGTAGAGCTGCTGATGTAGAGCTGCTGTTATAGAGCTGCTGATGAAGCGCTGTTGATGTAGAGCTGCTGATATAGAGCTGCTGTTATAGAGCTGCTGATGTAGAGCTGCTGTTATAGAGCTGCTGATATAGAACTGCTGATGTAGAGCTGCTGTTATAGAGCTGCTGATGAAGCGCTGTTGATGTAGAGCTGCTGATATAGAGCTGCTGTTATAGAGCTGCTGATGTAGAGCTGCTGTTATAGAACTGCTGATGTAGAGCTGCTGATGTAGAGCTGCTGTTATAGAGCTGCTGATGAAGCGCTGTTGATGTAGAGCTGCTGATATAGAGCTGCTGTTATAGAGCTGCTGATGTAGAGCTGCTGTTATAGAGCTGCTGATATAGAACTGCTGATGCAGAGCTGCTGATGTAGAGCTGCTGATATAGAACTGCTGATGTAGAGCTGCTGATGTAGAGCTGCTGATATAGAACTGCTGATGTAGAGCTGCTGATGTAGAGCTGCTGTTATAGAGCTGCTGATATAGAGCTGCTGCTGTAGAGCTGCTGATGTAGAACTGCTGATGTAGAGCTGCTGTTATAGAGCTGCTGATGAAGCGCTGTTGATGTAGAGCTGCTGATATAGAGCTGCTGTTATAGAGCTGCTGATGTAGAGCTGCTGATGTAGAGCTGCTGTTATAGAGCTGCTGATGAAGCGCTGTTGATGTAGAGCTGCTGATATAGAGCTGCTGTTATAGAGCTGCTTATGTAGAGCTGCTGTTATAGAGCTGCTGATATAGAACTGCTGATGCAGAGCTGCTGATGTAGAGCTGCTGATATAGAACTGCTGATGTAGAGCTGCTGATGTAGAGCTGCTGATATAGAACTGCTGATGTAGAGCTGCTGATGTAGAGCTGCTGTTATAGAGCTGCTGATATAGAGCTGCTGCTGTAGAGCTGCTGATGTAGAGCTGCTGATATAGAACTGCTGATGTAGAGCTGCTGTTATAGAACTGCTGATGTAGAGCTGCTGTTATAGAGCTGCTGATGTAGAGCTGCTGTTATAGAGCTGCTGATGAAGCGCTGTTGATGTAGAGCTGCTGATGTAGAGCTGCTGACGTAGAGCTGCTGTTATAGAGCTGCTGATATAGAGCTGCTGCTGTAGAGCTGCTGATGTAGAGCTGCTGATATAGAGCTGCTGCTGTAGAGCTGCTGATGTAGAGCTGCTGATATAGAGCTGCTGATGTAGAGCTGCTGATATAGAGCTGCTGCTGTAGAGCTGCTGATGTAGAGCTGCTGATATAGAGCTGCTGCTGTAGAGCTGCTGATGTAGAGCTGCTGATATAGAGCTGCTGCTGTAGAGCTGCTGATGTAGAGCTGCTGATATAGAGCTGCTGATGTAGAGCTGCTGATGTTGATCACAGTATTGTTCTGCTGGACAGAGTCACTGTAGGAGAGGAAGTTTCTGGCTGAGCCGTGCTTCTCTCTAACTCCTCCCCTTTCCTGTTCACTAGAATTGTGCTCTGTCTGTCAGCAACACACACTAACACACACAAACACACACTAACACACACAAACACACACGAACGCACATAAACACACACAAACACACACGAACGCACACAAACGCGCA
>CM059298.1:397500-420000 GCA_030340665.1 Neosalanx taihuensis
ACACACACACCCACACACACACTCACACACACACAGACACACAGAGACACACACAGACAGCCACACACACACACCCCTCTCCTGTCTGGAGCTGGTACACGTGTATCTCCCAGTCTTCTGAGGGTGTGTGTGTAGCTGCAGGCTGAGCTGGGACCAGTATGAACATCTGTACTGCAGCTGAAGGCTCTTCCACTGGGAATACACTAGCTCTCTTACATAACAATACACATGATCACATGATCGTGTGTGTGTGTGTGTGGGTGAGGGTGTGTGTGTGTGGGTGTGTGTGTGTGTGTGTATGTGTGTGTGTGACCCCCCCCCCTCCCTGAGCAGCTGGTTCGCAGGTCGGGTGTCCCGGGGTGTAGCAGAGAGTCGCCTCAGACAGAGAGAGATGGGATCCTTCCTGGTCAGAGAGAGTGAGAGCGCTCCTGGAGAGTTCTCTATGTCTGTCAGGTGAGGAGCACACGGGGGAGGGGGGGTCTGACCTGGTCTCACCTGGTCTGGTCTGGTGGAGCAGGTCATGCACACATGTAGACAGCACCAGCACCAGATGAAGCAGGCCTGGTTTTATGATGAGTCACTCCAGTGGGAGAAAACTGGAAGCTTCCAGCTAACCCTCTATCTCCACCTGCCCTGGTCCTCTCTCTCTCTCTCTCTCTACCTCTCTCTGTCTCTCTCGCTCTCCCCCCTCTCTCTGTCTACCTCTCTCTCTCTCCCCCCCCTCTCTCTGTCTACCTCTCTCTCTCTCTCTCCCCCCCCCTCTCTGTCTACCTCTCTCTCTCTCTCCCCCCCCTCTCTGTCTACCTCTCTCTCTCTCTCTCTCTCCCCCCCCCTCTCTCTGTCTACCTCTCTCTCTCTCTCTCTCTTCCCCCCTATTTGAAACACTAACACATTTGGACACAAACAGACTACACACACACTCTGCAGCAGCCATGCAGAGCGACAGAGCTGGATCTATCCACAGCCTTCCTCAGACAGGGCTGTGGTCCAGAGAGGGCTGTGGTTCAGGGACTGAAGATAGATGAGACAGAGGGGGGGGGGGGGGGGGGGGCACATGACCTTCATGCAGCATGAATTGTGCTGTTTGCTGTGAAGTTATAAATATAACTGTCCACTGCTGAGGGGAGGAGGGGGGGAGGAGGGGGGGAGGAGGGGGGAGGAGGATAAGGAGGCTTCCTTTCAGCTCATCAACTTCTCTCTCTCTGTTCCTTCTTTCTCTCTCTCTCTCTCTGTTCCCTCTTTCTCTCCTCCTTTGACTTGGAAAGACAACTTCTCTGTTGCTTTGGGCCTTAATTAGAATACACTGGATCACAGGCAGAAATGACTGTGTGTGTTTGAGAGAGAGAGATGTTCTGCTTGGACAGCTGCTAACAGTCTTTTAATGTTCTCTATGTCGTCCCACTAATGTCTCTGTCTATAATTTATGAAGATGTCAATTCAACATTTCTAAGCGAATACAAGACTTAAGGCTCTTCAACCACTTTGTCACTTTCACTCTAACATGCTCTGGTTCTTTCTACTTTCTTTTTCTCTCATTCTCTCACCCTTTCAATCTCACCCTCTCCCCTAACAGGAGGCTGCAGTACCACAGCTCATCCAGTAGGGAGCATCAGGGGAAATCATCTATGGCCGAGAGAGAGAGGGGGGGAGAGAGGGGGAAAGAGAGAGAGAGAAAGAAAGAGGGGGGGGATGGAGACAGAGAGAGGGAGAGAGAGGGGGGGGGAGATAGAGAGACAGAGAGAGAGAGAAAGAGAGGGGGGATGGAGACAGAGAGAGGGAGAGAGAGAGGGGGGGAAGAGAGAGAGACAGAGAGAGAGAGAGGGGGGAAAGAGAGAAAGAGAGGCAGAGAGGGGGGACAAGAGAGAGAGACAGAGAGAAAGGGGGAAAGAGAGAGAGAGACGGAGAGAGAGACAGAGAGAGAGACAGAGAGAGAGGGGGAAAGAGAGAGAGAGACAGAGAGAGAGACAGAGAGAGAGGGGGAAAGAGAGAGAGACAGAGAGAGAGACAGAGAGAGAGAGACAGAGAGAAAGATGAGGGTAGACATGTAATCTCTGTTAACAATCAGGGGTGAGACAGGCTGTTCACGGAACACAGCACCTGAAAAGAGAAAAGAATTCAGTTTGAAGAAGAGCAGCAGAGTTGACTTCAGTCATGACAGACAAGCTTCCTCACAGGAGAAGCTTCTATCTTCCCTCTCCTGGGTCTCATTCTTCTCCTTCCACCCCAAACCTTTCTGAAGCTAATATCTCCCTTTCTCTTTCTGTGTGTACACATGTGAGGGTCTGCATGGTTGAATAACTCTGTGTCTGTCCCCCCCCCCCTCCCCCCTCCCCCCTCCCCCCTCCCCCCTCTCTCTGCCCTCCCCCCTCCCCCCTCTCTGCCCTCCCCCTCCCCCCCCCAGCTATGGAGACCATGTGCAGCATTTCAAGGTGTTGCAGGACCAGGCTGGACAGTTCTTCATCTGGGAGGAGCTCTTCTACTCCCTCAACCAGCTGGTAGAGTTCTACCACAGCAACAGCATCGCTAAAGAGAGAGCCGTCTACCTCAGGGACCCGGAACACTTTGCCAGAGTAAGAACTTCCTGCAATTCTATACTGTTCCATCCCGTCCATTCTTCATTCTATTCTTCCTTAAGATAGACGCCCTGTTTGTCCAGCAAAACAGCCACTCCCCCTCTTCACAGGACCCGCCCCTCCTTCACAGGCTCCGCCCCTGGACAGTGTTTAGAGTTTTGATGAGGCAGTGTCAGAGTTAGAGGAGCCATAATCCTCATCTGACTGCTGACTGTAGAAGATCAGCTGTTTCTGTGTGTGTGTGTGTGTGTGTGTGTGTGTGTGTTTGTGTGTGTGTGTGTTTGTTTTGTGTGTGTAGTTTGTGGGCACATTCGTGATCTGGTTAGAACCAACAGCAGCATTTCAATACACACATACAGACGTGTGTGTGTCCCAGGTGCCAGCCAATCAGAGCAGATCAGAACAGTGTGGTCTACCCTGAAGGACAGAGAGAGACAGGAAGTCAACCTCTGTCTTGGTTTCCTCTCTGTAATATCCCATGTTTTCAAGCAGTGCTTCTACATGACTTTCTTGTTTCTTGAAATCCACTATCCTGAAGCTGAGGAAAAGTTCATAGTAAATCAAGCCTGGGAGAAGATCTCCTGTCATGCTGATCATCCATCATCCATCAGACTAGATCCTCCATCCTGCAGCTACAGGCTCAGACAGAGGAGCAGCAGATCATGGAGGATCTGTGGGCGGAGCCTCTCACAGCATGTTCACACATGTTCACCACTTTATCCAGACCATGCAAATCAGAAGTGTGCTTATATTCTGGTTCATGATGGTCTGATTTAGGCTGTGGCTGCACCCACAGAGAGGTGGAGGGGTGGAGAGGTGGAGGGGTGGAGGGGTGGTGAGGTGGAGGGGTGGTGAGGTGGAGGGGTGGTGAGGTGGTGAGGTGGAGGGGTGGTAAGGTGGAGAGGTGGAGGGGTGGAGAGGTGGAGGGGTGGAGAGGTGGAGGGGTGGAGGGGTGGAGAGGTGGAGGGAGGGTGAGGTGGTGAGGTGGAGGGGTGGTGAGGTGGAGGGAGGGAGAGGTGGAGGGAGGGTGAGGTGGTGAGGTGGAGGAGTGGTGAGGTGGAGGGGTGGTGAGGTGGAGGGGTGGTGAAGTGGAGGGGTGGTGAGGTGGAGGGAGGGTGAGGTGGAGGGAGGGTGAGGTTTAGGGGTGGAGGGGTGGAGGGGTGGAGAGGTGGAGGGAGGGTGAGGTGGAGGGAGGGTGAGGTTTAGGGGTGGAGGGGTGGTGAGGTGGAGGGAGGGTGAGGTTTAGGGGTGGAGGGGTGGAGGGAGGGTGAGGTTTAGGGGTGGAGGGGTGGAGGGGTTTAACCTAGGGGTTTATGTGACATTTTCTTCCTCACGGTTCACTGTAATTACTGTCACTCTGTATGTTCTCTCTTCTCTCCCCCTTCCTTACCCCCTCCCACCTCTCTTCCCCTTTCTCCCCCCTGCTTACCCCCTCCCCATCCCTCCTCTCCTCTCTCCCCCCTCCAGCGCCCCCACCATGCTCACGCCCTGTTTGACTTCCCTGCCCATCACCCATCCCAGCTTCGTTTCATACGAGGTGATGTCATCGATGTCCTCGACAGCTCTGATTCGCTGCGCTGGAAGGGCCGTTGCCACGGACGGGTTGGCTACTTTCCCCCGGAATACGTCCAGCCCATCTACCACTGACCTGTCAATCACCCTAGCCCCCCAGCCCCCATGTCCCCAGCCCCCATGTCCCCCAGCCCCCATGTCCCCAGCCCCCATGTCCCCCAGCCCCCATGTCCCCAGCCCCCCAGCCCCCATGTCCCCAGCCCCCCAGCCCCCCATGTCTCCAGCCCCCATGTCCCCAGCCCCCCAGCCCCCATGTCCCCAGTCCCCCAGCCCCCATGTCCCCAGCCCCCCAGCCCCCATGTCCCCAGCCCCCCAGTACCTTTTTGCTTTCCGCAGCACAGAGCTCCTGCAGCCAGTACAGCTCCTCTGTGCTCCAAACCTTCTGGAGCCTCCTAGCAGCCCTGGGACCTCCACACTGGGACCTCCACCCTGGGACCTCCACTCTGGGACCTCCACTCTGGGACCTCCACACTGGGACCTCCACACTGGGACCTCCACTCTGGGACCTCCACCCTGAGACCTCCACCCTGGGACCTCCACCCTGGGACCTCCACTCTGGGACCTCCACACTGGGACCTCCACTCTGAGACCTCCACCCTGGGACCTCCACTCTGGGACCTCCACTCTGGGACCTCCACTCTGGGACCTCCACCCTGGGACCTCCACTCTGGGACCTCCACTCTGGGACCTCCACCCTGAGACCTCTACCCTGGGACCTCCACTCTGGGACCTCCACCCTGGGACCTCCACTCTGGGACCTCCACTCTGGGACCTCCACCCTGAGACCTCTACCCTGGGACCTCCACTCTGGGACCTCCACCCGGGACCTCCACCCTGGGACCTCCACTCTGGGACCTCCACCCTGAGACCTCTACCCTGGGACCTCCACTCTGGGACCTCCACCCTGGGACCTCCACTCTGGGACCTCCACACTGGGACCTCCACCCTGGGACCTCCACTCTGGGACCTCCACCCTGAGACCTCCACCCTGGGACCTCCACTCTGGGACCTCCACCCTGAGACCTCCACCCTGGGACCTCCACCCTGGGACCTCCACTCTGGGACCTCCACACTGGGACCTCCACCCTGGGACCTCCACTCTGGGACCTCCACACTGGGACCTCCACCCTGGGACCTCCACCCTGGGACCTCCACTCTGGGACCTCCACCCTGAGACCTCCACCCTGGGACCTCCACTCTGGGACCTCCACCCTGGGACCTCCAAATGTCTCTAATTTCCTGTCTTTGACTCTGCCTCCTTTTGTATGTACTGGTCTACTGAATGTGAGGGTTATGGTTAGGGGAGGGGCTAACTCTAACCCTCAGAGGAGGGGGCCTGGCTTTGCTGCGGCTGTGTGTCGTAGGTCTCAGAGGAGGGGGCGTGGCCTGGGAAGAGAGCGGGAGACACAGAGTCATTGTGTTGCTACGGGGACAGAGAGATCAAGTGTTCCTCTGATACTGCAGGTAGAGGCTGCTGGGTGTGGACTACTGTAAAGACTGTGTGGGTGTGTGTGTGATGGTGTGTGTGTGCGTGTGATGGTGTGTGATGGTGTGTGTGTGTGTGTGTGTGTGTGTGTGTGTGTGTGTGTGTGTGTGTGTGTGTGTGTGATGGTGTGTGTGATGGTGTGTGTGTGTGTGTGTGTAACAGCTCAGTGATGTTGGGAACAGATAGCAGCTCTCTGTTTGTACTCCTCTCTTCTTTAAAACATCTTTGTTTATTCTGATGTGTTCTTGCTAATTATAGAATCTGCTGTCAAATTGAATCAAACCTTGTAAAGGCACTAATGTTGTGTTGATCATAGTCAAATCAAACTACCTTTTATCTGTATAGCACTTTCTACACCTAATGTAACTAAGTAACTATGATGCATAACAGCAAGACTGGCCCATCTGAATCTGAAATTTCTTCAACTGTAATGACTACGAGGATTCAATAAAGATATGTTGCTAACCAGTCCACTATTTTATGGCAGTATGCCTGCTGTATATGTGTGTGTGTGCTATGTGTGTGTGTGGCTGGGTGTGCTGTGTTTGTGTGTGTGTGTGTGTGGGGGGGGTGGGAGTGTGTGTGGTGTGTGTGTGTGTGTGTGTATGGGTCTGTGTGTATGGTGTGTGTGGGTGTGTGTGCTGTGTGTGTGTGTGTGTATGGGTGTGTGTGTGGTATGTGTGTGGGTTGTGAGTGTGTGTGAGTGTGTATGTTGAGGGTGTGAGAGCTATGTGCAGAATTCAGGACCTGTAGACATGTCACCAGGATGTTATGTTTGAAGAGCAGGAAATGAGGTCACTTCCCACAATCCCCCCTGGGAGGGCTGACTAGTGAATCCTCTGCTGTCATGTCAGCTGCTGCTGAGGATGAATCTGGAGATCCAGAACATGAGGCTCAGAACCAGGGAACAGCACTCAACTCACCCCAGCACAACATGAGGCTCAGAACCAGGGAACAGCACTCAACTCACCCCAGCTGGAACTCCTGATGACAGTAAACAGTTTGACAAAAAGAGAGAGAGAGAGACAGAGAGAGAGACAAAAGAGAGACAAAAAAGAGAGAGACAGAGGGAGAGACAGAGAAAGAGAGAGAGAGACAGAGGGAGAGACAGAGAGAGAGAGAGAGAGAGAGAGAAAGAGAGAGAGAGAGACAGAGACAGAGAGAAAGAGAGAGAGACAGAGAGAGATCAGTCTGACTTCAGATCAGTATGGATTAGAATCACGTCTTAAAGAGTTAATGCCCCTCAGTGTTCATCTGTACAGGCAGATGTGTCTCTATAAGACTTGATGGACCTGATCTGAGGTCCACACCCATGTCCATGTCCACACCCGCATCTTTTATCAGCGTTAAGTGACGCGTTCCGTTAAAGTTCAACCCCAGAGGGCAGGGCTGACGGGTCACGTGAGAGAGGTAGATGGTTTCACACCTGGTCGGTGGCTGACGGCTCGCGGGAGAACGGGATGGGCTGGCGGGTGAGCAGCGGTAATGTGAGGGTTAGATTAGTAACGACACTGAATCGAACTG
Organism: Neosalanx taihuensis; assembly: GCA_030340665.1. Lineage (NCBI taxonomy): Eukaryota > Metazoa > Chordata > Actinopteri > Osmeriformes > Salangidae > Neosalanx > Neosalanx taihuensis. Next base: position 404,656 of record CM059298.1, read on the forward strand.
TAGGTAACAAGTTTTACAGTAACTCAAGTACCGTTAGAGTCCTGTTAAAACTAGAGGGATTTCTGTTATTCATGATTTTTTTTTGGAACAAATAACGGACGTGTTTTTCTTCAAACCATCATGGCGTTATCTCAGATCCAGTGTTTGGACAACAACCATGTGAATCCCCGGACTCACGAGTCCAAACCGGAGTTTCTTTACTGTGAGGAGCAGAGGCTCGCGCTGGAGGCGCTCCTGCAGGACGGCCGCGAGGCGTTCATGAAGTTCCTCAGCGCGCACAAAGTGCGGAACTTTCTATCAGATCCAGAACTGGACTTGCTCAGGGAGACCGTGGAGGTGTTTGACCCGGGATCTGAGCACCTACAGGCGGACCCGGACAGCGAGGATCCCGGGCTGTCTCTGCAGTATTGGCCGGAGCGGTCTGACAGGTCCGTGCCTGAGCTCGAGCTGGGATGGCCGGACAGCTGTGCTTACCGGGGGGTGACGCGCGTGACCGTGTACACGCAGCCACCACTGCACGAGCCCACTCACGTTAAAGAAATGATTAGAAGAACGATAGCTCAAGCTCAAAAGGTAAGAAAAACTACGATATTAACAAATAAAACTGAGAAAAATCTGCTCTGTTTCAGTCTTCTGTATCTAAATATGTCTGAACGCATTCATGAGGGGAGATAACGAACTGCTGTAGACATGCGCAGTGTCTCCAAAGTGTCTCTGCTAGGTCAGAGTACACGTGCCTGGCAGGCTGGGCAGACGAAGTTCTACCCTGTTTACAGAACACAGCTTTCTATAGCAGACTGAGTATATCAGTCAGTGTACAACTCCTATAGGACAGGTACAATCTACATATCACCCTGTAATGAAGGGCAGCAGGTCTATAGGACAGGGACAGTCTACATATCTCCCTGTAATGAAGAGCAGCAGGTCTATATGACAGGGACAGTCTACATATCACCCTGTAATGAAGGGCAGCAGGTCTATAGGACAGGGACAGTCTACATATCACCCTGTAATGAAGGGCAGCAGGTCTATAGGACAGGGACAGTCTACATATCACCCTGTAATGAAGGGCAGCAGGTCTATAGGACAGGGACAGTCTACATATCACACTCTAATGAAGGGCAGCAGGTCTATAGGACAGGGACAGTCTACATATCTCCCTGTAATGAAGGGCAGCAGGTCTATAGGACAGGGACAGTCTACATATCACCCTGTAATGAAGGGCAGCAGGTCTATAGGACAGGGACAGTCTACATATCACCCTGTAATGAAGAGCAGCAGGTCTATAGGACAGGGACAGTCTACATATCACACTCTAATGAAGGGCAGCAGGTCTATAGGACAGGGACAGTCTACATATCACCCTGTAATGAAGAGCAGCAGGTCTATAGGACAGGGACAGTCTACATATCACCCTGTAATGAAGGGCAGCAGGTCTATAGGACAGGGACAGTCTACATATCACCCTGTAATGAAGGGCAGCAGGTCTATAGGACAGGGACAGTCTACATATCACCCTGTAATGAAGAGCAGCAGGTCTATAGGACAGGGACAGTCTACATATCACACTGTAATGAAGGGCAGCAGGTCTATAGGACAGGGACAGTCTACATATCACCCTGTAATGAAGAGCAGCAGGTCTATAGGACAGGGACAGTCTACATATCACCCTGTAATGAAGAGCAGCACTAGAACTCAGATCAGATTATAATGTGTCAGCAGATCATGTTCACTTGGTAGTTAAGAGATCTTCACAGCAGCATGTGTGTGTCTCTGTGTGTGTTTGTGTCTGTGTGTGTGTCTCTGTGTGTCTGTGTGCACAGGTGATCGCCGTGGTGATGGATGTGTTCACTGACGTGGACATCTTTAAAGACCTGCTGGATGTCAGCTTCAAGGGGAAGGTCTCTGTCTACATCCTGTTGGAGCGGACAGCCACACCTCACTTCCTGTCCATGTGTGAGAGAGCAGGCATGCACTCTGGACACCTGAAGGTTACCATCACACACACACACCATCACACACACAAACACACACACACACACACACACACACACACACACACACACACACACACACACACACACACACACACACACACACACACACACACACACACACACACACACACACACATACACACACACCATCACACACACACACACACACACACACACACACACACACACACACACCATCACACACACACACCATCACACACACACACACACACACACACACACACACCATCACACACACCATCACACACACACACCATCACACTGTACACACACACACCATCACACACACACGTAACACGTACCAGCCAGATGCTGTGTGATGCTGTATCAGATCAGGTCAGATCAGAGGGGCAGCAGAGGGGCCAGCAGAGGGGCAGCAGAGGGGGTAGTAGAGGGGGCAGTAGAGGGGGCAGCAGAGGGCCCAGCAGAGGGGCAGCAGAGGGGCAGCAGAGGGGCCAGCAGAGGGGGCAGCAGAGGGGGCAGCAGAGGGGCAGCAGAGGGGCAGCAGAGGGGCCAGCAGAGGGGGCAGCAGAGGGGGCAGCAGAGGGGCAGCAGAGGGGCAGCAGAGAGGGCAGTAGAGGGGGCAGCAGAGGGGGCAGCAGAGGGGGCAGCAGAGGGGCAGCAGAGGGGGCAGCAGAGGGGCAGCAGAGAGGGCAGTAGAGGGGGCAACAGAGGGGGCAGCAGAGGGGGCAGCAGAGGGGGCAGCAGAGGGGCAGCAGAGGGGCAGCAAGGGGCAGCAGAGGGGCCAGCAGAGAGGGCAGTAGAGGGGGCAACAGAGGGGGCAGCAGAGGGGGCAGCAGAGGGGCAGCAGAGGGGCAGCAGAGAGGGCAGCAGAGGGGGCAGCAGAGGGGGTAGCAGAGGGGTAGCAGAGGGGGCAGCAGAGGGGGCAGCAGAGGGGCAGCAGAGGGGCAGCAAGGGGCAGCAGAGGGGCAGCAGAGAGGGCAGCAGAGGGGGCAGCAGAGGGGGTAGCAGAGGGGTAGCAGAGGGGGCAGCAGAGGGGGCAACAGAGGGGCAGCAGGGGGGCAGCAGGGGGCAGCAGAGGGGCAGCAGGGGGGCAGCAGAGGGGTAGCAGAGGGGCAGCAGGGGGACAGCAGAGGGGCAGCAGAGGGGGCAGTAGAGGGGGTAGCAGAGGGGCAGTAGAGGGGGCAGCAGAGGGGGCAGCAGAGGGGCAGCAGGAGGGCAGCAGGGGGCAGCAGAGGGGCAGCAGAGGGGCAGCAGAGGGGTAGCAGAGGGGCAGCAGAGGTCCAGACAGATGCTCTTCCTGCTCCACACTGCGGTCATCATGTGACACAGTCTTATCCAGTGAGAGGAGAGATGAGGAGACAGAAGAGAGAGAGAGAGATAAAGACTGGGCTGGACACTTTTATTTAGTTTATTCAGTTTGCCCTTTAATAACAGTGTGTTCAGAGGATGTGTGTGTTTGTGTGTGTGTGTGGGTGTGTGTGCAGAACCTGCGTGTGCGTTGTGTTGGGGGAGCAGAGTTCTGTACCCGCTCCTGTCAGCGGGTCCAAGGCAAGCTGGGACACAGGTTCATGTTTGTGGACGGAGACAAGGCTGTGTCTGGCTCCTACAGGTGAGTGTGTGTGTGTGTGTGTCTGGCTCCTACAGGTGAGTGTGTGTGTGTGTGTGGCTCCTACAGGTGAGTGTGTGTGTGTGTGTCTGGCTCCTACAGGTGAGTGTGTGTGTGTGTGTCTGGCTCCTACAGGTGAGTGTGTGTGTGTGTGTGTGTGTGGCTCCTACAGGTGAGTGTGTGTGTGTGTGTGTTAGTCTGCCTCCTGCAGGTGTGTGTGTGTGTCTGGCTCATACAGGTGAGTGTGTGTGTGTGTGTGTCTGGCTCCTACAGGTGAGTGTGTGTGTGTGTGTGTTAGTCTGCCTCCTGCAGGTGTGTGTGTGTGTCTGGCTCATACAGGTGAGTGTGTGTGTGTCTGGCTCCTACAGGTGTGTGTGTGTGTGTGTGTGTGTCTGGCTCCTACAGGTGAGTGTGTGTGTGTGTGTGGCTCCTACAGGTGAGTGTGTGTGTGTGTGTGTGTTAGTCTGCCTCCTGCAGGTGTGTGTGTGTGTCTGGCTCATACAGGTGAGTGTGTGTGTGTCTGGCTCCTACAGGTGTGTGTGTGTGTGTCTTGATCCTACAGGTGAGTGTGTGTGTGTGTGTGTGCATGTGTGTCATGTAATCCTGAGTTTCAGACTGTGACTACTGTTGGCTCACTGTATGTGTGTGTGGTTGTGTGATTGTGTGTGTGGTTGTGTGTGTGTGGTTGTGTGTCAGTTTCACCTGGATGGCGTCACGTTTGGATAGACACCTGGTCACTGTGGTAACGGGCCAGGCTGTGGAGACCTTTGACCGGCTGTTCCGTGACCTCTACATGACCTCCAGTGCCGTCAGCCTCAGCAACGTCACCATGGAGACAGAACCTCAACCCAAGCCCCTCCCCCAGCCTGTCGCTGTGGCTCCTCCCTCTGCTGAAGTTGCTAGGAAACTCATCAACCCCAAATATGCTCTGCTCACCATGGGGAACAGCGCTAACTCAAGCCCCACCCCCACCCCATCAAACAAAGACAGCACCAAAAACTCAAACTCCCAGAATCCCAAGGGGATGACTCAAAAAAAGAGTCTGAAAGAGCCAGAAGAAGTCCCGCCCCTCCACCCTGGTTTGGCCAATCTAGAGAAGGCCTACCTGATCCCTTACCTGCCCACCTGGCCGGAGCCCGATCCCCCCAGTGATGTCATCGGCTTCATAAACGTGCGTGACTCCAGCCGGCCGGTCCAGGTGCACCTGCAGAGGTCAGAGAGGTTTGAGACGAGTCACGCCATCAAGTTCAGCTCCCCCTTCAGCAGGGCTGAGACCCCAGACCTCCCCCAAGACCCCCCTCAGGACCCCCCCCAGGACCTCCCCCTAGATCTCCCCCAGGGCCCCCCCCAGGGCCCCCCCCAGGACCCCCTTCAGCTCAAACCTGTCAACACCTCTGGACCCAACCTGAACACACACACCCCTAATCCTGAACCCAACCTGAACACACTGAGTAATACTCACACTTCAAACCCTAAACCTCATAAACCTGAACTCGTCCATCCCACACACTCTCACACTACCACACACACCCTGAACTCTAACATGTTCAACGGCTTCACCACACACATCTCCCATACACCAAAGCAGACACACACACATCCCTCCCCCCTGCAGCCCTCCCCCCTGCCCACACACACACCTGGTGTACGCTCCCCCTCATGTGAGCAGCAGGTGAGCCCAGCAGCTGGTACCTCCACCTCTCAGGTGAGTGATGGATCCAGGTGTGTCTCTCCCAGGAAAGACTCTTCTACCTCAGATGAGTACTACGACTGCTGGGAGACCTCAGCCTCATCCTTGACCTCAGCCCCAGCCTCAGCCCCAGCCTCAGCCCCTCTCAGCTCTGCTCCTTTACTGACACACACACCTGGCACCAAAAGACGAGCCCCTCTGCCCCCTATAGCATCAGCTCCCCTAAAGAGAGACCATCCCCCTGATCGAGGCCAGCAGGCAGGACCAGCAGGGACACCAGCAGGGACACCAGGAGGGACACCAGCAGGGACACCAGGAGGGACACCAGCAGGGACACCAGCAGGGACACCAGGAGGGACACCAGCAGGGACACCAGGAGGGACACCAGCAGGGACACCAGCAGGGACACCAGGAGGGACACCAGCAGGGACACCAGGAGGGACACCAGGAGGGACACCAGCAGGGACACCAGGAGGGACACCAGCAGGGACACCAGCAGGGACACCAGCAGGGACACCAGGAGGGACACCAGCAGGGACACCAGCAGGGACACCAGGAGGGACACCAGCAGGGACACCAGCAGGGACACCAGGAGGGACACCAGCAGGGACACCAGGAGGGACACCAGCAGGGACACCAGCAGGGACACCAGGAGGGACACCAGCAGGGACACCAGGAGGGACACCAGGAGGGACACCAGCAGGGACACCAGGAGGGACACCAGCAGGGACACCAGCAGGGACACCAGCAGGGACACCAGGAGGGACACCAGCAGGGACACCAGGAGGGACACCAGGAGGGACACCAGGAGGGACACCAGCAGGGACACCAGGAGGGACACCAGCAGGGACACCAGCAGGGACACCAGCAGGGACACCAGCATGGACACCAGGAGGGACACCAGCAGGGACACCAGCAGGGACACCAGCAGAGACACCAGCAGGGACACCATCGCACACACAGGTGGTGAGACCAGCATCAGAAGGGAAGGAAAGACCCCTGGTTACTAGAGAGACAAGTGGGAGCAAGGTGAGTGATGGCACACAGACACACACACAGAGACACACACAGAGACACACACAGAGACACACACACAGACACACACAGAGACACACACAGACACACAAACAGTGAGTATTCATGTCAGAAACATCCTATGTCACAGGCAGGTGACTGAAGCACATCCGAGCATGTCTGCTCACACGAGAATGCTGGAATATTGAAGAGGGGGAGAGTGCAGAAAGCTACAGTCTTTTAATGAATCATGTGTTCACACTCATGTAGTATTTATCAGGTGGTAAAAGCATGATAAAACCTTTAATCACTTTACACTCGTTCTCACTCACCTTGTGACTCGTCTGTCCACACACACCAACTTCTCCTGGTTTTAAATGATTCATTCACATCCCTTCTTCTGTCTCTCTGTCTCCCTGCCACCTGCCAGCCAGTCAGAGTCTCCCTGAGGGGGCAGGAGGAAGACACACGCCCCCCCTCCAAACCTCCCCGGATGTTACTGGAGAGGTCTTTCAGCCAGGGAGGGGTCAGAGCAGTGACTCAGCCTCTGCAGCGCTCGCAGACCTGCGCCCCGGCCTCGCTCACAGGGAGGCATGGACCTGGAGGAGGTGGACGGGCTGGAGCTGGGGTGGGGGCCGGGGCTGGGGTCAGTGTTGAGGCGGGGGCCGGGGTCAGGGGTGGGGCTGGTCAGGTGGAGATCAAGGCTCCATTCGCTCTGTCGTTCAGCAAGCTGTACCAGCTGAAGAGCCTGAAGGAAAGGATGATCAGAAGCCCCGCCCACAGGAGAGCCCCGCCCACACAGCCTGACCCCTGACCTCTTTACTAGGACCACAGGGACTTGCTGGGGGAACTTCCTCTTTGTGACCCATGAGGTCGTTAAAAGCTGGACTTTTATGTCTAGATCTGCTATGTATAGATCTGCTGTGTCTAGATCTGCTGTGTCTAGATCTGCTGTCTAGATCTGCTGTGTTTAGATCTGCTGTGTCTAGATCTGCTGTGTCTAGATCTGCTGTCTAGATCTGCTGTGTCTAGATCTGCTTTGTCTAGGTTTGTTTACTAAGGGGACATGTCTGATACAAATAAACAATGCTGTATTGAGTGGTATGTTTGTGATTCCTGTGTCTCAGGAGCAACAGCTGATCTAAGGAGGTTCTGGTGGTTCAGCAGGAGAACAAAGGCAAGAAAAGTCATGTGACACCAGACACAGAACAAGCCTGAGGTCCAGGTGCTCACAGCCAGCCAGGACACTCACACACTCACACTCACACTCACACTCACACTCACACACACACACACTTTCCTGCTCCACACCCACTTCAGGCATCCATCTGATTGTTGAAAAGGTACTTAATTAATCCAGGCAGAAAAGGTTAAGAAAAGGGAAGGGAGGCACAATAGGAATGTGAAGAAAGAGAGGGGGGGGGGGGGGGGGGGGGGGGGGAGAGGCGGGGAAGAGAGGGGGTGGGGTGGGAGGGGAGGAGAGGGGGTGGGAGGAGGGGTGGGGAGGAGAGGGGGTGGGGGGAGAGGGGAAGGAGGAGAGGGGTGAGAGGAGAAGGGAGGGAGGGGTGGGAGGAAAGGGGGAGGAGGAGAGAGAGATTGAACCCTGGACAGGAACATACAAGGACCATGTTGTTGTTTGTCAGGGTTAGTAAACAGACACAAGCTGCTGAGAGACACACAGGACACAGCAGTGACCTCACACTTCCTGTGGAATAAACCCCGAACTATTTACTCTGAAGAGGCTCACACTCCACACTGCAGCTGAAGGACGCATCGCCACCTGGTGGCCATCCTCTGCCAGGGCCAACATTCAGCAGGTGTAGATCAGAGCGTGTTTCTGTGTACTGAGCGCCCCCTGCTGACAGCTTGAGGTAAGTCATAAGATTAATGTTGCAAGCATGTTTATTATCTCACACGCAGACATTAACTCAGTGAAATCCTACTTGCTTGAAGTGAGATCTGGACAACAACTTACTCTGAACTTTAAGAACATGTCCTTAGTGCTGCTGAAAACACATGTTTAAAAAAAGGTTTCCCTATATCCCTAAATATTCTGACCAAAGTTTTTTTTATCCCCAAAAGTATTAAGAATGTAAAAGAAGGAGATTTATTTTTTACTGAAATGAAATGTTTCATAAAAACACTCTTTATTCCCCCTTTTCAGGATCTGTGAGGAGATTCAACAGCGCCTGAATGTACAGCACATTAGATACATTAGATCACTTATCTTACTCATGATCAATCATTCTGCTATTTAAAATATAATAAAGTTATATATAATAAGTATTTTCTTATCGTATCCTATTGATTATATAAAGCACAGGAAGATGAGCTGAGTTAGTGAGCAGGACAGAAATAGAACTTACAGCAACAAAAACCTTCAAGTGGGAGAAGACAAATCACAGCCGGAACAATAAATACAGTGACTTCAAAACTTCAGGACAGCCCCAGGACAGCCCCAGGACAGCCCCAGGACAGCCCCAGGACAGGCCCAGGACAGGCCCAGGACAGACCCAGACCCAGGACAGACCCAGGACAGCCCCAAACCCAGGACAGGCCTAGGACAGACCCAGGACAGCCCCAGGACAGCCCCAGGAAAGACCCAGGACAACAAAAACCTTCAAGTGGGAGAAGACAAATCACAGCCGGAACAATAAATACAGTGACTTCAAAACTTCAGGACAGCCCCAGGACAGCCCCAGGACAGCTCCAGGACAGCCCCAGGACAGACCCAGGACAGCCCCAGGACAGACCCAGGACAGCCCCAGGACAGCTCCAGGACAGCCCCAGGACAGACCCAGGACAGCCCCAGGACAGCCCCAGGACAGCCCCAGGACAGCCCCAGGACAGGCCCAGGACAGATCCAGGACAGCCCCAGGTCAGCGTCTGGACATGGGCTTCTTAAGGCCCATCATCCTGAAGGTGGTGCTGGAGATCTTCTCATACAGCAGGAACATGAGAGCAGCAGTCAGGACGGTCTGCAGCAGCTTAGCCTCCAGCCCTTTAAACAAACCCTGCAGGCCGAACTTCCTGGAGGAGAAAGAACCACAAGAGGGCAGAACACATGGGAATACTGACGGATTCAGACACTAAAGATTTGGAGGTCAGGTGGCTGAGCGGTTAGAGAATCAGGCTGGTAATCAGAATGTTGCCAGTTCAAATCCCGACTGAGGCAACATGACGTTATCCAGAGTGACTTACAGCAAGTAGAGGGACAGGGGGAATGTCCCTCTGGATAAGAGCGTCTGCTAAATTACTCAATGTAAATGATGCTAGTATGTGTGTGTGAAAGAGTGTGTGTCTGTGTGTGTGTGTGTGTGTGTGTGTGTGTGGGGGACCCACCTCACTCGGTTCATCAGCAGACACCTGATGGTGTCCAGACTGCTCAGAAGGTGAGGTGGATCTGAAGGCTGTTTCAGACCAAACTGACCAAGACAGACGTTCAAGAGAAGACCACCATGTTACTGTCAAGACTATGAACACTGATGCATCTACACAACACTCACACACAGACACACACCACACAGACACACACCACACAGACACACACACACACACACACACAGCCCTACCCTGAGGATGGACTGGACAGTCTGCAGTGGGTAGGTGACTGTGGTAGCCACAGCCTTGGCCACAGCTCCCATGATGAAGATCTCACCAGCTGACAGCTGCTAACACAGAAACAGCACCTCTGAAACACAGCTGCTGACACAGAAACAGCACCTCTGAAATACAGCTGCTGACACAGAAACAGCACCTCTGAAACACAGCTGCTGACACAGAAACAGCACCTCTGAAACACAGCTGCTGACACAGAAACAGCACCTCTGAAACACAGCTGCTGACACAGAAACAGCACCTCTGAAACACAGCTACTGACACAGACACAGCACCTCTGAAACACAGCTACTGACACAGAAACAGCACCTCTGAAACACAGCTACTGACACAGACACAGCACCTCTGAAACACAGCTGCTGACACAGAAACAGCACCTCTGAAACACAGCTACTGACACAGACACAGCACCTCTGAAACACAGCTACTGACACAGAAACAGCACCTCTGAAACACAGCTACTGACACAGACACAGCACCTCTGAAACACAGCTACTGACACAGAAACAGCACCTCTGAAACACAGCTGCTGACACAGAAACAGCACCTCTGAAACACAGCTGCTGACACAGAAACAGCACCTCTGAAACACAGCTGCTGACACAGAAACAGCACCTCTGAAACACAGCTGCTGACACAGAAACAGCACCTCTGAAACACAGCTGCTGACACAGAAACAGCACCTCTGAAACACAGCTGCTGACACAGAAACAGCACCTCTGAAACACAGCTGCTGACACAGAAACAGCACCTCTGAAACACAGCTGCTGACACAGAAACAGCACCTCTGAAACACAGCTGCTGACACAGAAACAGCACCTCTGAAACACAGCTGCTGACACAGAAACAGCACCTCTGAAACACAGCTGCTGACACAGAAACAGCACCTCTGAAACACAGCTGCTGACACAGAAACAGCACCTCTGAAACACAGCTACTGACACAGAAACAGCACCTCTGAAACACAGCTGCTGATACAGAAACAGCACCTCTGAAACACAGCTACTGACACCAAAACAGCACCTCTGAAACACAGCTACTGACACAGAAACAGCACCTCTGAAACATCCCTGGACAGCTGCTGCACAGAGGATCTAGAAAGTGGAATTCTAACCTACCCAAGGAGGGCTGTCATGTGAGTGGACTTATCTGCTGACTTACATATCTGCAGTCTGCTCATCCAGATCATTAGCTCACCAAGGAACAAAAAAGCACTTCCTATGGTCCAACATAGAGACATTTGAAGTGTTAACCCTCCTAACCCTCCCCCTCTTCCCTCCTAACCTCCCCCTCTTCCCTCCTAACCTCCCCCTCTTCCCTCCTCCTCCCTCTCTCCTCTCCTCCTCCCTCTCTCCTCTCCTCCTCCCCCTCTTCCCTCCTCCTCCCTCGCCCCTCTCTCCTCTCCTTCTCCCCCTCTTCCCTCCTCCTCCCTCTCCTCCTTCCCCTCCTCCCTCGCCCCTCTCTCCTCCCCCCTACCTCTTGTGTCCCTCTCCTCAGATGTCTCTTCAGCCCCTCGTAGATCATGAACTGGATGGCTGGGTTGAGCACCAGCAGTAGGGAGGGGAGGGTCCCGTTCCACAGCGCCCCCACACCCTCCTCACGCACGATCTGGCAGAAGGCATCTGGGGGAATTAACAGGAGACAGGCTGGTGGGACGAATATTTACCCATGATGCCAGTGTAGTTAGTGGGATGGATGTTTACCCATGATGCCAGTGTAGTTAGTGGGATGGATGTTTACCCATGATGCCAGTGTAGTTAGTGGGATGGATGTTTACCCATGATGCCAGTGTAGTTAGTGGGATGGATGTCAGCATTCCGGAACTGAGCCCCCTGCAGTTTCAGTCGGGTGTTGACCACCCAGAGTGGGGTCGTTACCAGAACGTTCACCACACCTACAGGGGAGAGAGAGAGGGGGGGAGAGAGAGAGAGACAGAGGGAGAGACAGAGAGAGAGACAGAGGGAGAGACAGAGAGAGAGAGAGGGAGAGACAGAGGGAGAGACAGAGGGAGAGACAGAGAGAGAGACAGAGGGAGAGAGACATGAAGTGAGAGATGAGAAGAGCCTGTCAGAACTAACTGGGATCATGTTTGTGATCCATCTCTGTGTCCCAGAGTGGGCGGGACTAACCTGCAGCTATACCAATGAGCAGGTCCCGTCCGGGGCTGGACCTGTGGCCCCTCAGCCAGCCGGCCTTCAGGCTGTGGAAGCAGTAGAAGTAGACAAAGTTGGAGCAGCACAGACTGCAGATGACTGGGATCCATCCTCTGTAGGGAGCCAGTCTGGAGGGAGAGGAGGGACAAACACACAGGTGATGAGTGTGTGTTGAGTGTGTGATGAGTCTGCTCAGGTGATGAGTGTGTGTTGAGTGTGTGATGAGTCTGCTCAGGTGATGAGTGTGTGATGAGTCTGCTCAGGTGATGAGTGTGTGTTGAGTGTGTGATGAGTCTGCTCAGGTGATGAGTGTGTGTTGAGTGTGTGATGAGTCTGCTCAGGTGATGAGTGTGTGTTGAGTGTGTGATGAGTCTGCTCAGGTGATGAGTGTGTGTTGAGTGTGTGATGAGTCTGCTCAGGTGATGAGTGTGTGGTCTGCTCAGGTGATGAGTGTGTGGTCTGCTCAGGTGATGGATGTGTGATGAGTCTGCAGAGGTGATGAGTGTGGTCTGCTCAGGTGATGGGTGTGGTCTGCTCAGGTGATGGGTGTGTGATGAGTCTGCAGAGGTGATGAGTGTGGTCTGCTCAGGTTATGGGTGTGGTCTGCTCAGGTGATGAGTGTGTGGTCTGCTCAGGTGATGAGTGTGTGGTCTGCTCAGGTGATGGGTGTGGTCTGCTCAGGTGATGGGTGTGTGATGAGTCTGCAGAGGTGATGAGTGTGGTCTGCTCAGGTTATGGGTGTGGTCTGCTCAGGTGATGGGTGTGGTCTGCTCAGGTGATGGGTGTGGTCTGCTCAGGTGATGGGTGTGGTCTGCTCAGGTGATGGGTGTGGTCTGCTCAGGTGATGGGTGTGGTCTGCTCAGGTGATGGGTGTGGTCTGCTCAGGTGATGGGTGTGGTCTACTCACAGCCCCTCCTCCTTCATGATCTCAGCCAGGATAGCTGGGGTAGACTTGGCCTTTCTCTTCTCATCCACTGTTGAAAAGAAGGGAAATGGAGGAAGACTGAGAACATGAGCTCCACAAACATATTACCGCTTTAATTTAGAATGAGGACACAGAGGTTTAAGGGTAGTGGTACAGTTTTCCAGTGGTATAGTGGTACAGTGGTACAGTGATACAGCGATGCAGTGGTACAGTGATAGAACGATGCAGTGGTACTGCGATGCAGTGGTACAGCGATGCAGTGGTACAGTTTTCCAGTGGTATAGTGGTACAGTGGTATAGTGATACAGTGGTATAGTGATATAGTGATACAGTGGTACAGCGATGCAGTGGTACAGTGATACAGCGGTACAGCGATGCAGTGGTAGTTTTCCAGTGGTATAGTGGTACAGTGATATAGTGATACAGTGGTACAGTGATATAGTGATACAGTGGTACAGTGATACAGTGGTACAGCGATGCAGTGGTACAGTGGTATAGTGGTACAGTGATATAGTGATACAGTGGTACAGTGATACAGTGGTACAGTGGTACAGTGGTACAGCGATGTAGTGGTACAGTGATACAGTGGTACAGTGGTACAGTGATATAGTGATACAGTGATATAGTGATACAGCGGTACAGTGATACAGTGGTACAGTGATACAGTGGTACAGTGATACAGTGGTACAGTGGTACAGTGATACAGTGATACAGTGATACAGTGGTACAGTGATACAGTGGTACAGTGATACTACATTACCTTGTAGTCGTAATCTTGCCGTGTCAAGAGGGAAAAACACCGTCATTGCTGTCACACTCCCCTGAAACACAGGAACGGTCACTGGCACTGTCCTGCAGTGACGCACAGACACAGAGACAGACTGGAAACAGACAGACTGGACAGACTGGAAACAGACACAGCCTGGACAGATTGGACACAGAGACAGACTGGACAGACTGGACACAGAGACAGACTGGACACAAACAGACTGGACACAGAGACAGACTGGACAGACTGGACACAGAGACAGACTGGACACAGAGACAGACTGGACAGACTGGACACAGAGACAGACTGGACACAGAGACAGACTGGACACAGACAGACTGGACACAGAGACAGACTGGACACAGAGAAAGACTGGACATAATCACTATGAAGTTTGGTTAACTTACCACTGCTCCAGCCACCGCGTGCACCAAGCTTTCGTAGGAGAAAACTTCAGCGAATATAAAGTTTTCAGAACTCATTTTTGTATTCGTGTCGGCTGGTGTATTTTGTTTAGTTATTCGTACAAACTGCAAACAGCAAACTCAGTTTAAATGTTTCCGTCTCTGAAAGTCTGATGATTCGCCGCCGTTTCCGTGACTGAGACGAAGCCTCCTCTTCTGATTCCATCCAGGTCGCTCTTATCCAATAGGAGAGCGATTCTTGTATTCCAGAGAACACAATTGGCCAACATTGCTTCTTTACATGTGATTGGTTACCCCTGCTGTCAATCAAAGAGGACGTGGTTCGCCTGCTTACGTCTGCCCAGATCCATGCTGCCCACCTGCTGTAGTTTGATGAGCTGATGTGCGTTCCTCTATCATTGTTTAACACATGGGCGTCGTTAGCCCTGTTTTAGGGGGGCTGAAGCCCCCCCTAAATGTTCTTCAGCCCCCCTAAATAATTATCGGATTATCGGGCCGCCGAAGAAACACGATAATTAATAACAATATTTTATTTCGAAAAATTACCGGATGCTCTCGGTTAAATGTCGGTCACTTGAGCGTCAAAAATGTAACCCACAAGTTCCAAAAACTCCCCCCCCCCTCCCGACAGAAAATGCCAGGGGCTAAGCCCCCCCTCTCTTTCAATCCTAGAAACGTCCCTGGTTTAACAAATATTTTATCAAATAAATTTTAGTTGCGGAATAGTCATGTATCGTTTATTTAAATTTCAAGCATTTAATGAATTTTGTGATGAGCAATATTTATTCATTGTCAAAACGAAATTGCTTCTTAATAATAAAGAAAAATAAGGTTCAGGATTAAAGACTTTTGTCCATTCTTTTGAAAATAGACAAAATGGAAATCTCTATGAGACAAACAATGGTTATAGTTGAAATTGTAGTTTTGTGTATGTGAAGTTATATGAGCCTCACTAACAGATCATTCAAATTAAAACATTTTGACTGATTGCTGTTTCTCATTTTCTCCCCCACCTGCTCACAACATGAACCAGCTTTTCTTTGAACAGAATACAGCTGCCCAGCGCTCCCCCTGCAAAATAAACAAAATGCTCTTTTAACAGACAGTATCCGACAGCTATTAGAACTGTTATTAAGATGACAACATGAAGGTTTTCACTAGGC
>CM059298.1:430000-467500 GCA_030340665.1 Neosalanx taihuensis
CCTTAACAGACCTCTAGCATCATACAGGCACCTTAACAGACCTCTAGCATCATACAGGCACCTTAACAGACCTCTAACATCATACAGGCACCTTAACAGACCTCTAACATCATACAGGCACCTTAACAGACCTCTAGCATCATACAGGCACCTTAACAGACCTCTAGCATCATACAGGCACCTTAACAGACCTCTAACATCATACAGGCACCTTAACAGACCTCTAGCATCATACAGGCACCTTAACAGACCTCTAGCATCATACAGGCACCTTAACAGACCTCTAGCATCATACAGGCACCTTAACAGACCTCTAGCATCATACAGGCACCTTAACAGACCTCTAACATCATACAGGCACCTTAACAGACCTCTAGCATCATACAGGCACCTTAACAGACCTCTAACATCATACAGGCACCTTAACAGACCTCTAACATCATACAGGCACCTTAACAGACCTCTAGCATCATACAGGCACCTTAACAGACCTCTAGCATCATACAGGCACCTTAACAGACCTCTAACATCATACAGGCACCTTAACAGACCTCTAGCATCATACAGGCACCTTAACAGACCTCTAGCATCATACAGGCACCTTAACAGACCTCTAACATCATACAGGCACCTTAACAGACCTCTAACATCATACAGGCACCTTAACAGACCTCTAACATCATACAGGCACCTTAACAGACCTCTAACATCATACAGGCACCTTAACAGACCTCTAGCATCATACAGGCACCTTAACAGACCTCTAACATCATACAGGCACCTTAACAGACCTCTAACATCATACAGGCACCTTAACAGACCTCTAACATCATACAGGCACCTTAACAGACCTCTAGCATCATACAGGCACCTTAACAGACCTCTAACATCATACACTTACAGGACAGCATATCTCATATTGAACACACACAACACCATGTTCACAGCCTCCTCCTTCAGTGGACCAGGCTGGGTGGGGTCACATCACCTTGATCAGTTTGTCCAGAGGTGTGCCCTCACACAGGATGGACTTTTTCCAGTTCCTGCAGCTCTTCTTTCCAGCTAACTCTTCAAAGCCAGCAGGGGTGAACCACTTTGACTTCACTGTGATACACTTCTCTCCTGGAGGAGACAGGAAAACCAATCCCAGAGAACGAATCACAGTCAACATGTGTGGCTCTTACAGGCCAGGCTAATCACTGCATTTGATTTGACTTTGTGCATTCAATTCTTTTCTTAGACACTCGTATCAAACAGAGCAGAAGATCTTGGATCAGTGGTTCAGATTTCCCCACACTTCTCTCAGTACGTGGGAGGTGGGTGAAGGATGTTCTGCTGGTTCCTCACGCTGACCTCTGGCCAGTTTGGCCCTGTGCAGAATGCCCTTCAGGTCTCCACAGGTGACAGGCAGCTGTGTGCGGTAAAACTCCCAGGTCCAGATATCTCTGCTCTGCCCCTTCTTCAGAGGAGACTCTGAAAACATGCAGAGAACACGCTTAGAACACGCAAAGAACATGCAGAGAACATGCTGAGTACATGCAGAGAACACAGAGAGAACATGCAGAGAACATGCTGAGTACATGCAGAGAACATGCTGAGTACATGCAGAGAACATGCTGAGTACATGCAGAGAACATTAGAGGCCTGAAAATTAGAGGCCTGAACATTAGAGGCCAGTCCAGCCAGGGGGACTCACCAAAGTGAGGCTTCTGGACTTTCTTCTTCTTGTGTGGGGTGAGCAGGGAGGATGGCCCAGCAAGCTCCTCATCCACCCTCCCACTTCTTCTTCTGGTCTTTCTTTTCTTCCCCTTCCTGTCCTCGTCCCCAGCAGCTGTCTTCTTCTCTATTCCCTGCTCCACCTTTTCTGGAAGTTCTTCACAGACTGAGCCTACATGATCACATGCTGGGTCAGACACACGGACATCACACATAGGATTCATCCTACAGTATTGCTCCATAACAAGGTACATCACTGAAAGCAGTTTTCTCACTATCAGCCTGGTAAAGGTTGTGGGTGTATTTTAGGGAACATGTCACACATCATCCTCTGTGGATCAAACACAATGTTCTGTGTAGCAGAAGCACCAAGGCCCAAAGTCTGGCCAGGTGGGGCCACACACTCTGCTGCACTGGCAAGTATCTTTCCAGGTGTTTGTGTCAAGTTTCCTGACAAACTTTGAACCATTAAACGAACAACTTCACTGACCAAAAGTCTGCCTTCAACAAGGTAAAGACTAACATTGTAGCAACTTAAGGCGATGACGTCACAGCAGACTGACCGTGCATCATGGCTGTGCGCAGCTGCCGCAGCTCAGGGTAGCGCAGCAGGAGGTGATCGGTGAACACACACTTCCAGAACAGCTTGATGTGTGCAGCTCTGCTCCTCTCCACCCAGGACAGCAGCTCGTACACCCTTCTCTGAACTGAACCTTTACTCCGTATGCGAATCACTTTCTGTACACAAGGTTTAATACACAGATATCACTGCCTGTTACTGCGCACTGCAGAAAGGAAAGTTTGAAGGTGTTTAAGTCAGGTTGGATAGTGTTATTGTCACATATTTACTTTAATAATCTTCTCATCATAACAACAATTTAAGTTAGACTGATCTCTGTAGGCTTGGCATAACAAACATGACCAATCACAGGCTCTCGTCATTCAGACCGAACGCGCTGATTGGAGGAGCTACTTGTCTGTCTGCGCTGCTTCTAACGCCACAAGCCTTTTTTTGGCACTAAACTGGTCTTGATTGCGTTAAATATCTATATATATCGAAATAAAACAGTGTATATTGTGTGATGTTGTAGTAGTGTTTAGTAATGTGTCTGTTATGTTAATGAAGTTAGTGTTCAGTTGGTCAGTCTCACCTCGTACATGTCAGTAGGAACTAGATTATAATCGTTGAGCTGATTCAGAAACAGCCACGGATCTTCGATCACAGACAGTTCAGCTTTCCTGCAGTGAAGAAACTGCAGAAGATCCTCATCTTCTAGAAAATCTGTGGGATCCATCGACTTTCTGAACCCTGAATTATTAAGATGAAATAGATCCTATTTTGAAGTGAGCAGCAGTTCCGCCTCAGCGTCTCAGTCTAATGACGTGTGGAAAGTGAAAGTTAGCAGAGAGCTGAGCTGAGGGGTCAATAACCCAGCAGACTGCGGAGGGTCTGGTCTAGCCCTGCAGACTGGGGAGGGTCTGGTCTAGAGGTCTGCACTGGGATTGCACTGGGAGACGCAAATCTCGCGGGAACGGGCGGTTTCAATTTAACTGCGGGCGGGAACGGGCGGCTAAAAAAAATACTGCGGGTTTGTGCGGGATTGTAATAGCTAGGTACTACTGAGTCATGACTCAGTCAACCAACGAAGTAGAGCAGAACATTAAACAAGTTGTGTACACCATTAAAACTAAACAAGGCAAGTCTGACAAGCGCTCTCAAAGCTAGCGCGTTTCATCTTCAGTATTCTCGCATCTAGTTTAGTACATTTAGTGTCTGTGGGCGCATCTTGGAAGAGAGGCGCACGAGAATGGGGCCGCAGTCGGTCAGCAACATTCTCTTCCTCCATAGCAATATTGGCAAGTGATTCGTTAAATTCATTTATTAACTTTGTTTATTTTAGGCTATGCTACTACTGTTTGAGCCACTCAGCCTCTCGTTGCCATTTGTTATTGAGGTCATAGACTACATAAAGAGGCGTGTTGGCGGTGTTACTAGTAGGCTGGCAATTTTCATATTTATATTGTGATTTGCAAAGCAGCCTGTTTTAGGTGCCATGTGATTATGCAAGGTTTATATAAAAGGTATTTTAATAAAAAAAAGTTACATTTAAATGCGTGTTGCTTTGTCTATTTATGTTCCCATTAAAACGATTGTATAGTAGCTCATTCAAGCAGCCCTGTTGGTAAGAACTTGCTAACTATATTGAAGACACATCGCGGGTCTGGCGGGCACGTTGCGCACACTTTGCGGGAGCAGGCGGTAATGGTCAGAAATTCTGCGGGAGCGGGCGGGATTGGTCAGAAATTCAGCGGGAGCGGGCGGTAATGGTCAGAAATTCACCGGGAGCGGGCGGGAGCGGGATGAAAAAAACAGTCCCGCGCAGTTCTCTAGTCTGGTCTAACCCAGCAGACTGGGGAGGGTCTGGTCTAGCCCTGCAGACTGGGGAGGGTCTGGTCTAGCTGAGGGGGTCAGTAACCCTGCAGACTGGGGAGGGTCTGGTCTAGCCCTGCAGACTGGGGAGGGTCTGGTCTAGCTGAGGGGGGTCAGTAACCCAGCAGACTGGGGAGGGTCTGGTCTAGCTGAGGGGGTCAGTAACCCTGCAGACTGGGGAGGGTCTGGTCTAGCTGAGGGGGTCAGTAACCCTGCAGACTGGGGAGGGTCTGGTCTAGCTGAGGGGGTCAGTAACCCTGCAGACTGGGGAGGGTCTGGTCTAGCTGAGGGGGTCAGTAACCCTGCAGACTGGGGAGGGTCTGGTCTAGCTGAGGGGGTCAGTAACCCAGCAGACTGGGGAGGTCTGGTCTAGCTGAGGGGGTCAGTAACCCAGCAGACTGGGGAGGGTCTGGTCTAGCTGAGGGGGTCAGTAACCCTGCAGACTGGGGAGGGGTCTGGTCTAGCTGAGGGGGTCAGTAACCCAGCAGACTGGGGAGGGTCTGGTCTAGCTGAGGGGGTCAGTAACCCAGCAGACTGGGGAGGGTCTGTCTAGCTGAGGGGGTCAGTAACCCTGCAGACTGGGGAGGGTCTGGTCTAGCTGAGGGGGGTCAGTAACCCAGCAGGCTGGGAGGGTCT
Organism: Neosalanx taihuensis; assembly: GCA_030340665.1. Lineage (NCBI taxonomy): Eukaryota > Metazoa > Chordata > Actinopteri > Osmeriformes > Salangidae > Neosalanx > Neosalanx taihuensis. The sequence continues at coordinate 434,784 of CM059298.1, forward strand.
GGTCTAGCTGAGGGGGTCAGTAACCCTGCCAGACTGGGGAGGGTCTGGTCTAGCTGAGGGGGTCAGTAACCCAGCAGGCTGGGGAGGGTCTGGTCTAGCTGAGGGGGTCAGTAACCCTGCAGACTGGGGAGGGTCTGTCTAGCTGAGGGGGTCAGTAACCCTGCAGACTGGGAGGGTCTGGTCTAGCTGAGGGGGTCAGTAACCCAGCAGACTGGGGAGGGTCTGGTCTAGCTGAGGGGGTCAGTAACCCTGCAGACTGGGGAGGGTCTGGTCTAGCTGAGGGGGTCAGTAACCCTGCAGACTGGGAGGGTCTGGTCTAGCTGAGGGGGTCAGTAACCCAGCAGACTTGGTAGGGTCTGGTCTAGGCTGAGGGGGTCAGTACCCTGCAGACTGGGGAGGGTCTGGTCTAGCTGAGGGGGTCAGTAACCCTGCAGACTGGGGAGGGTCTGGTCTAGCTGAGGGGGTCAGTAACCCTGCAGACTGGGGAGGGTCTGTCTAGCTGAGGGGGTCAGTAACCCTGCAGACTGGGAGGGTCTGGTCTAGCTGAGGGGGTCAGTAGCACCCCCCCCCAGCAGACTTGGTAGGGTCTGGTCTAGCTGAGGGGGTCAGTAACCCTGCAGACTTGTAGGGTCTGGTCTAGCTGAGGGGGTCAGTAACACCTGCAGACTGGGGAGGGTCTGGGTCTAGCTGAGGGGGTCAGTAACCCTGCAGACTGGGGAGGGTCTGGTCTAGCAGTGATGGATAAACTGTCCTGTTTTCAACTCATAATCCACATTTGAACATGACAACATGTTCTTTATTAAATTCACATTCAAATCTCGATGTTTCCTTTAAATAACTAAATGACAGAATGTGATTGGGGTGAAGACCATTTAGCTTGAAGAATACTTTTATTTCCATAGTGATGTGTTTTTTCAGTGTTCCTGTCCATCATTGTAGATGACATCGTCATGGTGCTTTTGACAGGTGTGGACGTAGTGCAGGATGGTTGCTAGGCGACGGTCCAGAGCCAGCAGGTGTAGCTCTGCGAGTAGAGGGGACACCGTCAGCAGAGGTCCAGAGACAGAGACTCACGCATGACGTCACTCAGACGATACTGCAGCTGGGACAGCAGACGCAGACGCTGCAGAGTGGAGAGACGAATCCTGGAGGGGGAGAGAGGGAGGGGGGGTGAGAGGGGGCTGAGGGGGGGGGTGAGAGGGGGCTGAGGGGGGGAGGGAGAGGGGGCTGAGGGGGGGAGGGAGAGGGGGCTGAGGGGGGGGAGGGAGAGGGGGGCTGAGGGGGGGGAGGGAGAGGGGGCTGAGGGGGGGGGAGGGAGAGGTTGAGGTGAGCCCTCCTTACCTGCAGCACTGCTGTAGGGGAGCCAAGATGGACAGCTCATCAACAGAATGCCGTCCAAACCTGCAGGACAACACAGAACCTCAGAGCCAGACTGGGACCCTGCTCTCCCCCCCCCCCCCCCCCCAGAGCCAGACTGGGGACCCTGCCCCCCCCCCCCAGAGCCAGACTGGGACCCTGCCCCCCCCCCCCCCCCCCCCCCCCAGAGCCAGACTGGGACCCTGCTCTCCCCCCCCCCCCACCAGAGCCAGACTGGGACCCTGCCCCCCCCCCCCCCCAGAGCCAGACTGGGACCCTGCTCCCCCCCCCCCCCCCCCCAGAGCCAGACTGGGACCCTGCTCCCCCCCCCTCCCCCCCTCAGGTGTGTTGAACAGCATGGCTCAGGTACTCACCCACGGCCCGTTATCCAGGTGAAGTAGAAAAGTCTCGTTGCCGAACTTCTCAAAGGTCTCATATTGATGTCGGTCCATGTTCCCTGAACAAAACACACAGTAACTAGGTTAGCTTAACTCAGGAGTGTCACCCTACAGGAGGGTCTCTCTCCAGGAGCAGGTTAGAGTGTCACCCCTACAGGAGGGTCTCTCTCCAGGAGCAGGGTTAGAGTGTCACCCTACAGGAGGGTCTCTCTCCAGGAGCAGGGTTAGAGTGTCACCCTACAGGAGGGTCTCTCTCCAGGAGCAGGGTTTAGAGTGTCACCTACAGGAGGGTCTCTCTCCAGGAGCAGGGTTAGAGTGTCACCCTACAGGAGGGTCTCTCTCCAGGAGCAGGGTTAGAGTGTCACCCTACAGGAGGGTCTCTCTCCAGGAGCAGGGTCAGAGTGTCACCCTACAGGAGGGTCTCTCTCCAGGAGCAGGGTTAGAGTGTCACCCTACAGGAGGGTCTCTCTCCAGGAGCAGGTTTAGCGTGTCACCCTACAGGAGGGTCTCTCTCCAGGAGCAGGGTTAGAGTGTCACCCTACAGGAGGGTCTCTCTCCAGGAGCAGGGTAGACTAACCCATGAGGAAGTCCAGGACAAACCATGTCGATGAAGTCCAGCAGTCTGCTGCCCTGGCTGTATGGGAGGAGTCTTCTTCAACCTCATCACAGAAGTGTGGATCCTTCTGCCAGCTGAACAGCAGCAGGGAGACACACACTGAAGCACCATGCAAACAGGACATGAAGACTTACTGCTGCATCAGCTTTATTCTCATCCCTGTGTGTGTGTGTGTGTGTGTGTGTGTGGACTGACTCTGCCAGCTTGAAGCGGCTGTAGGAGCGTTCCATGGTGACCTCCAGAAGCGGCGGGGGGCCAGGGAGAGGTCTGGCAGCATGGAGGCCAGGGACACCTCCAGGAGGTGTGGCCGGCCAACACAGCATGCTCAGTGAGCAGTAGTATTCACACTGGCCGAAGAAAACACACGTTCCCCACTAGGGGGAGACACACACAGAGAGTCAGTGAGACTGGGCCTGTTAACACCAAGCTGCTCTAACAAGGTCACAGCAGCTGGACAGGTCTGTTTGTAAATACACACCAGGAGAGTTGAAGAATGTTCCAGAGAGTTTGCGGTCAGTGGTGATGTCTCTGATCTCTGTGGTCACGTTGATCAGTCTGCCGACGACAGGAGGAACACGCCTGAAACCCAGAATCCTGAAGAGAGGGGGGGGGGGGGGGGGCAGGAGAGAGGGTGTCAAAGGGTAAGGGTTAGGGTCAAAGGGTAAGGGTTAGGGTCAAAGGGTAAGGGTTAGGGTCAAAGGGTAAGGGTTAGGGTCAAAGGGTAAGGGTTAGGGTCAAAGGGCAGCGTTCCTTCCTCCCCTGCTGTCCTACCTGTCCAGATGAAAGGCAGCGATCTCAGCGTTGTGTCTCTCAAAGTCTGAGAAGTAGAAGAGATTCAAGTCTGTCTCCACAGTTCCCCTGTCCTGCCTGCTCACACACACACACACACACACACACACACACAGGCCTGAACTACACACACTCAAGTAGGATGTGTGTATGTGTCTGTGTGTGTGTGTGTGTGTGTGTGTGTGTGTGTAACAGCCTCAAGCTGTGGAACTTTACCTCATGGGTTTGAGCAGAGCCTCTCCATGGTTTGAGAAGGTAACCTTCAACTTCAACTGTGTCCCACCTGTCTTCTCCACTACACACACACACACCACACACACCACACACACCACACACACCACACACACCACACACATCACACACACCACACACATCACACACACCACACACATCACACACATCACACACACCACACACATCACACTCACCACCACACATCACACACACCACACACATCACACACAGACACAAAGTTTACTCCAGTCAGTTTGTGTGTGTGGAGTCTGTCAGTGTGTGTGTGTGTGGGGTCTGTAACAGTCTGTCAGTGTGTGAGTGTGTGTGTGTGTGTGTGTGTGTGTTGGTAAAGAACATGTTGATCTTTGGAGGATTATATTAACTGAGCTCAGAATGTGAACATGTGATCCTGATGTGATGTTTGATCATCTGGATTTGATCTGTTACTGTTCTGCTTCTTTCTTGTGTCTGGATCTGTACAGGACATACGTGTGTAATCTGCTTTACATACATCTTTAATCTGCTTTACTGGTCAGTAATCCCAGTTCCAGACTCTTATTTGAGTGGAAACCACAATAAACCCAGAAGGTTTTTCTCTGCACCTGAGGTGATGATGCGTTGAGTTGGCCAGGTCCTGCATGAGCTGGTGAGGCTGGGGTCGCTCCTGTCGTACAGCTCCCAGCGAGAGATTCCCAGGTGAAACTGCAGCCAAGAGGGGCGGGTCTCTGTGGCTGCCCGTCCAATCAATCTTGTCGTATCCATCCTCCTCACTGTCACTCGGCCTATGGGAGAGTTTGAAGCCAGTCTAGTAATTGTTTTGATGCAGAGTCAGCAGACAGCTGCACTCTACATGACAGGCCAAGCACTTCCTGTTCTGATGATGTCACTCACCACTCACTGTCCAGTATGAAACTCTCCAGAGCTTCAGCCCTCCTCTCTTCCTGTGTCTTAAACCTTAGCAGCCAATCATCTTCCTGCAGCTGGGGGCGGGGCAGGTTGTACAACGGGTGGCTGAAGAGAGCCTTGAGCTTGGAGTTCACCTCTGACCTCTGACCCACCTCTGACCTCACTGTCTGCCTGCTGAGCTGCGGTGGATCTGTAAAGTCCTGCAGCTGTTTGGAGACAAACCTCATCTGGGAGATGCAGACTGGGGAGGAGGAGGAGAAGGAGGAGGAGAAGGGAGAAGAGGAGGGAGAAGAGGAGGGAGAAGAGGAGGGAGAAGAGGAGGAGGGAGGTAGCAGGATATCTGGAGAGCAGAGAGACAGAAGAGGACTAACAGCAGGTGCAGAGCCAGAGTCAGGCAGGCCAGCAGTAGACAGACCGCAGGAGAACAGCACCTCCTCACCCTCCTCTCCAAGATGGCCCTGACAGACAGACAGACAGACAGACAGATTGGCAGGCAGACAGGCTGACGGATAATCAGACAGACAGGCTGACAGGCAGACAGGCTGACAGGCAGACAGACAGACAGATTAGGAATAGCAGGCCTCTACTCACATGTGAGTCATAGTGATCTGTGATGCTGCTTGTTCTTGTCTCTCCCTGGTGACTGCTGAGTCCTGACAGAGTCTGGTAACATTTCACTGTGTTCTGTTACCTCAGCCTGTCAGGTCAAACTGACCACACTGATAAAACAGCATCTCTGACCAAACACTTCTGTTTGACATTGGATTGCATCATCTTGTGTGAGTTGGGATCAATGTTGTTTTCCATGTGACATGTGGTTTTGTAATGTGATTATAATTTTTAATAATTCTTTATGGATTTTCTGGGCATTTGCATTATATGTATACGAACAGTTCTATAATTCGATGGAACCTTTTTTTAATAATAATATCCAAGCACCATAGGACTAAAGTTCACACTTACAGAGTACATAATGGTACAGTATAAAGGCTATCATCTCCAACATAAGCACATTGTAAGTCAAAAGGCTCCTACATTTTAAGACAATCTGTTTCTTGATGTGCTTCTTCATATTATGATATTTCACCTTCAGCAACATTCTGACACTTCACCTAGTGGAGGAAAAGCAATAAGCTGTTTTATCTTAACTACCGGAGATGTTAGCTGAAGTTTGAGGGATTCAGGAGGCTGACGTGTCCCTGGTCAAGGTACTTCACCCTACTGTCCTCAGAGGGGAATGTCCCTGGTCAAGGTACTTCACCCTACTGTCCTCAGAGGGGAATGTCCCTGGTCAAGGTACTTCACCCTACTGTCCTCAGGGGGAATGTCCCTGGTCAAGGTACTTCACCCTACTGTCCTTAGAGGGGAATGTCCCTGGTCAAGGTACTTCACCCTACTGTCCTCAGAGGGGAATGTCCCTGGTCAAGGTACTTCACCCTACTGTCCTCAGGGGGAATGTCCCTGGTCAAGGTACTTCACCCTACTGTCCTCAGAGGGGAATGTCCCTGGTCAAGGTACTTCACCCTACTGTCCTCAGAGGGGAATGTCCCTGGTCAAGGTACTTCACCCTACTGTCCTCAGAGGGGAATGTCCCTGGTCAAGGTACTTCACCCTACTGTCCTCAGAGGGGAATGTCCCTGGTCAAGGTACTTCACCCTACTGTCCTCAGAGGGGAATGTCCCTGGTCAAGGTACTTCACCCTACTGTCCTCAGAGGGGAATGTCCCTGGTCAAGGTACTTCACCCTACTGTCCTCAGAGGGGAATGTCCCTGGTCAAGGTACTTCACCCTACTGTCCTCAAAGGGGAATGTCCCCTGGTCAAGGTACTTCACCCTACTGTCCTCAGAGGGGAATGTCCAGTACCTGCTGGAAGTCTCTCTGGATAAGAGGGTCCTTATAAATGACTCTTCAATGAGTCACTAATATAGGATTTTTGTAGTCAGTGAACTTGGTAAAACTGTAACACTAAGAGTTCATTTAACTCGGATTTGGTGAGGATAATATAAAGTCAGGAAAAGTGTTTAAATAAACACTCCCCCCTCTATCCCCCTCCCCCCTCTATCCCCACTCTCTCCCCCTCTATCCCCTCCCCCCCTCCCCCCTCTATGCCCACTCTCTCCCCCTCTATCCCCCTCCCCCCCTCCCCCCTCTATCCCCACTCTCTCCCCCTCTATCCCCCTCCCCCCTCTATCCCCACTCTCTCCCCCTCTATCCCCCCTCCCCCCTCTATCCCCACTCTCTCCCCCTCTATCCCCCTCCCCCCCTCCCCCCTCTATCCCCACTCTCTCCCCCTCTATCTCCCTCCCCCCCTCCCCCCTCTATCCCCACTCTCTCCCCCTCTATCCCCCTCCCCCCTCTCTCCCCCCTCTCTCTCCCCTCTCTCCATTGCTGTGACCTGCAGTTCTGAGCAGAATATTAAAGATGTTTGCTGTTTCTAAAGTTACAGAGTAAGGCAGGGGTGCATCAGGGAAGTGTGCATACACACACACACGCATACATACACACACGCATGCATACACACACTCAGACACGCTAGTGTAATGAACTATGAAGTATCAATATTCCATGTTCTATCAGACTCACTCTCTCTCACTCTCTTAGCTCTGCTCCTCCTCCTGCACCTCCTCCTCCTACTACTACTCTGCTCTACTTCTCCCCTCCTCCTCCCCCTCCTCCTCCTCCGCTCTCCTCCTCTCCTCCCTCCTCCTCCTCCTCCTCTGCTCTCTTTCTCCTCCCCTCCTCCTCCTCCTCTGCTCTCTTTCTCCTCCTCTCCTCCTCCTCTCTGCTCTACCCAGACTTACAGGAAGTGACATAGATCAGGTGGTTAAAACAACATCACATCTGCTCTGCAGGAGGAAGTGTCTAACCTAGCAAAGATGCTACTTCCTGCTCATTTGGAACATCAGCTTTGGTTTGGAGGAAAGTCCATGTATTATTCAGAGTGGTAGTAATAATCTGTTCCCTAAAGGCTGAATACATCCTTGATGTCTGGGTGACCCCAGGCTTGGATAATAATTAGATGATTCTTACATGATTAAAAGTTTAATTTGTATTAAAGTGAAAGTTTATTTACCAAGTATTATATGTTAACAACTTGTAAATCCAGCTGGTATTATTACAATACATGTTTGTCTCTCAATTCTTTCAATCTCTGTGTCCCTCAATAATATTTTTTCTCTTTCTGCACGCACACACACAAACACACACATGATTGCTTACACACGTTCGCACACACACACACACGCTCGAGCACACACACTCGCACACACACACACTTCAAAGCTTCAAAGCTTGTCCTCTTTCTCTCTCAGGAGTTAAAGCTAAATGTAGGTTGCATGGAAACAACCCAGAAATCCCAACCTAACTGGAGACAGAGCCTCACTCTGCTGCCAGCCTGCCAGCCCAGCGAACACACACACACAGCACACACACACACAGCACACAGCACACACACAGCACACACACAGCCAGTACTGGGCTCAGAGACAGAGTTAAAGAAAGGAGAGGATGTCATGCATCCTGCAGTGTGGAATGATGTGTTGAGTGAACACTGAGGCCTCACCAACACTGAACTATCCCTCACTGGATAAATATTTCATCTCCACCCAGTGAGAGGCGGAGACAGAGTGAAAGAGAAGAGACAAGGAGAGAGACGGATGAAGAGACAGAAGAGATGGTTGGGGAGGAAAGTTATCACATGAAAGTGAAGTGGTTATGAACGAGGAATACTAACTAGTAGAGGAGAGGAGGAGGGAGGAGAGGAGGGGAGGAGGATAGGAGGGGAGAGGAGAGAAGGGGGGAAGAGAGGAGGAGAGAGGAGGAGAAGAGGAGGGGGGAGGAGAGGAGGAGAAGAGGGGAGGATGAGAGGGGAGGAGGAGAGGAGGAGGGATAAGGGGAGGGAAGTACGGCTAATTGAACATGGAACCTGGATGACAGCCCCTGTATTGTGTGTCATGTGTTACTGTGCAGGAGAGCAGGAAATCATGTGGAAGGATTCTTAGGAGGATCTGAAAAAAACATGGTGAAGAGGGGGAGGGAGTAGAGAAAAGAGGAAGACTGAGGGAGAGAGTGAGGGAGATGGACAGAGAGAGAGAGAGAGAGTAGCAGCTCCAGATGGCCTCTCTCTGGGGCTGCTGGGAGGAGAGAGGTGCATGCTGGGATTAGAGAGGTGCATGCTGGGTGGAGCGTGGTGCAGTGTTCCTCTGCCAGCTGGCTGAGCAGGTGGATCTGGAACAGATCTGGATGTTGGAATGGCAGTGAGGCGTTGATGCTGGAGCCAGTATGAAGTCACATTGTTGTTCCCACAGATAACTGAGAATGCATTTCATGATGTCAGTCCTGAACAGCCCTCCTGTCAGGCACAGATACACAATATACTGATGTTGATAAACCCAAGCCCCTTACCCAGCCCCTTACCCAGCCCCTCACCCAGCCCCTCACCCAGCCCCTCACCCAGCCCCTCACCCAGCCCCATACCCAGCCCCTCACCCAGCCCCTCACCCAGCCCCTTACCCAGTCCAGCCCCATACCGAGCCCCTCACCCAGCCCCTCACCCAGCCCCTCACCCAGCCCCTCACCCAGCCCCTCACCCAGCCCCTCACCCAGCCCCTTACCCAGTCCAGCCCCTCACCCAGCCCCTCACCCAGCCCCTTACCCAGTCCAGCCCCTCACCCAGCCCCTCACCCAGCCCCTCACCCAGCCCCTCACCCAGCCCCTTACCCAGTCCAGCCCCTCACCCAGCCCCTCACCCAGCCCCTCACCCAGCCCCTCACCCAGTCCAGCCCCTCACCCAGCCCCTCACCCAGCCCCTCACCCAGCCCCTCACCCAGCCCCTCACCCAGCCCAGCCCCTCACCCAGCCCAGCCCCTCACCCAGCCCAGCCCCTCACCCAGCCCCTCACCCAGCCCCTCACCCAGCCCCTCACCCAGCCCCTCACCCAGCCCCTCACCCAGTCCCTCACCCAGCCCCTCACCCAGTCCAGCCCTCACCCAGCCCCTCACCCAGCCCCTCACCCAGTCCAGCCCTCACCCAGCCCCTCACCCAGTCCAGCCCTCACCCAGCCCCTCACCCAGCCCAGCCCCTCACCCAGCCCCTCACCCAGCCCCTCACCCAGCCCCTCACCCAGCCCAGCCCCTCACCCAGCCCCTCACCCAGCCCCTCACCCAGCCCCTCACCCAGTCCCTCACCCAGCCCCTCACCCAGCCCCTCACCCAGCCCCTCACCCAGCCCCTCACCCAGTCCCTCACCCAGCCCCTCACCCAGCCCCTCACCCAGCCCCTCACCCAGCCCCATACCCAGCCCCTCACCCAGCCCCTCACCCAGCCCCTCACCCAGCCCCTCACCCAGTCCCTCACCCAGCCCCTCACCCAGTCCCTCACCCAGCCCCTCACCCAGCCCCTCACCCAGTCCAGCCCCTCACCCAGTCCAGGTTAAAACCATCTCTCTGATTGTGCAATGGATTAACTGGATTAACTGGAATTATTCCGTCCCTGATAAATAGAGTGTGGAGCTCTAATCCCTTTGGGAATAACATTTTCAGGAAAAATCTATTATTTAATGGAGGCACATCTGAAGCGCGACTATCAAGAATCTAAAGTTTCCACTGTAATTCCTTTGCCTTCTTAGAAAATAACCAGGCTAGAGTCAACCAACCAGAGGACCAGAAGAGATGAAGCATCACATTCATGATCCTTCAATATTTGATCTTTTCAGTCGTCATGGTGATAACAGTACAGAGCATGTAAACCTCAAGCAGCTTTCTGGAGGAAACATGGAGTCATGTGACTGACTGACCCATCACTGTCCTGCTACACAACCACTGGTCTCTCTCTGTCTCTCTCTCTCCCTCTCTCTCTCTCCCTCTCTCTCTCTCTGTCTCTCCCTCTCTCTCTCTCTCCATCTGTCTCTCTCTCTCCCTCTCCCTCTCTCTCTCCCTCTCTCTCTATCTCTGTCTCTCTCCCTCTCTCTCTCCCTTTTTCAGAACAAACACACACAAACTCCATTAAACAGGATATCAGGACAGATATATCTTTTTGGGCACACGCACATCCTCTTCAACACGCATGACATCGAGAACACGTGACACAAGCGGTCTGATGCATGACATAAACCAGACCTATGTTCTATAACCTGCACATCTTATCTGAATCCATACTGGAGTATTAAGATCTGTGGCTCTAAATGTTCCTGTTTGGTGTTTGAAGAGGTGGGATGATGATGATGATGATGATGATGATGATGATGATGATGATGATGATGATGATGATGATGATGATGATGATGATGATGATGATGGTGATGATGGTTTAACACTTCAGTTTCAAGACTTCAGGATTTTGTATTCAGTTTATTTAAACAGCAGAAATACAGACAGATCCTGAACCACATGACCCTCCGCAGGAAGCACACACCGGAACAGGAAGTGACACAGGCAATACAGGAAGTAACCATGAGTGTTCAAGCACTTAAATACATATTGTGCCATAGCAACATCGAGACAGATGAAGAGATGAAGAGATGAAGAGAGACAAAGTCTGTGTGAGCCAATCAGACAGCAGACTGAACAAACAGCATCACTGGGAGGACTGGGCAGGTGTTGCCATGGGTACAGTTACCCAGGTGACATTGACAGGCACTTCAGGCTGGTCAGGTCGAAGGTCAGGATGCTGTCAGGTCCTGACCTTTAACCTCAGCCTAGTTCCATAAGGGTCCACCAGTATGTTAGACCTTTAGATCTGCTGTGAATACTTGTGCTGATGTCCTCTAATGTCATATTCATATACAGTCAAACACACATGACACACACATGACAGTGCTGCTACACGGATGTACAGAGATCCTGTCAGAACAGTAAAGCACATGCATCATAGAGTTCTCCAACTGCAAGAACTTTTCATGGAATGTCAAAGCTTACATAACGTGCTGGTGGGATGGAACCCACAGTGGAACCACATGTTCCCTGGATGAACCCACAGTGGAACCACATGTTCCCTGGATGAACCCACAGTGGAACCACATGTTCCCTGGATGGAACCCACAGTGGAACCACATGTTCCCTGGATGAACCCACAGTGGAACCACATGTTCCCTGGATGAACCCACAGTGGAACCACATGTTCCCTGGATGGAACCCACAGTGGAACCACATGTTCCCTGGATGGAACCCACAGTGGAACCACATGTTCCCTGGATGAACCCACAGTGGAACCACATGTTCCCTGGATGAACCCACAGTGGAACCACATGTTCCCTGGATGAACCCACAGTGGAACCACATGTTCCCTGGATGGAACCCACAGTGGAACCACATGTTCCCTGGATGAACCCACAGTGGAACCACATGTTCCCTGGATGGAACCCACAGTGGAACCACATGTTCCCTGGATGAACCCACAGTGGAACCACATGTTCCCTGGATGAACCCACAGTGGAACCACATGTTCCCTGGATGGAACCCACAGTGGAACCACATGTTCCCTGGATGAACCCACAGTGGAACCACATGTTCCCTGGATGGAACCCACAGTGGAACCACATGTTCCCTGGATGAACCCACAGTGGAACCACATGTTCCCTGGATGGAACCCACAGTACATAGAGTACGTAGATTAAATCACTGGACAAACTTCAAATTGTAAACCAAAGAAGAATATGAAAATAAATATGAAAACAAAATAAAATGTAAAAATCAGAATCTGAAATGATTACTTTTTTGAATTACTTTACTTTCTTTGAGTAAAGAACACACCAGATTCAACCTCAACACCCCCTCTACCCCCTCCCCACCCCTCCACACCCTCCCCACCCCTCCCCCCACCTCCACCCCCCTCCTCCTCTCTACCCCCTCCCCCCCTCACTGGTGGGTGCGTGCGCAGGGCTCCCCTGGGGTCTTGGTAGCCCCTCCAAACACCTCCAGGTCCTGGTCCCTCCAAGGGGCTACGTTTCCCTGCGTGACCCGACCACAGCGCACCAGCTGGGCCACCTCTGCAGGCAGCAGCTGCCTCTCCCACAGGTTCACCTGGGACAGCTCACCCACCAGAGCCTGGGACCAGTCAAACCCTCCCCCCAGGGTGTCCTGCAGAGGGGGGAGGGAGGAGGGGAGGGGAGGGGAGGAGGGAGGAGGGAAGAGGAGGGAAGAGGGGGGGGAGGAGGGGAGGGGAGGAGAGGGGAGGAGGGAAGAGGAGGGAGGGGGATGGGAGGCGTAACAGTGATAAATTAACAAGAAGAAAGCAAGTGTGAATGTAAGCAAATGTTATACTTTCCCTTCCCTCCCCCCCCCCCTCCCTCCACCCCCCCCCCCCCTCACCTGCTCCTGCCCCAGGATGAGTACCCCTCCAGGTCTGATGACATGCCCTGCTGCCAGCCCCTCTCCCTGGCCCCTCAGCCTGCCCCCCAGGTAGGCCTGCCACGCCCCGGCCTTTTGGCTCCAGCTCACACACAGGTGCTGCCAGCTGCCCCGGGTCAGGTTCAGAGGTAACACCGCCACCTGCAGGCCGGAGGATCACAACACAGTGAAGCGCTGCCTCTGGAGGGCTGCAGGTTCCAAACAACAAACTCTCATTGCTACTGTAGTTTGTAACCTACTTTTTAGACATGTTCACAAATGTATCTGAAAACAACCTGAGAATATTTCAACACTATCGTTCCCTAAAGGTCTTCCTGATGTGTTTCGTATAGTTTGCACAGCAGCACCCTGCCCCCTCTGACTCAGACTACCCCTCACAGCAGGGGAGGGGGGGAGAGAGGGGGAGGGGAGAGGGGGAGAGCCTGGATGTCTTATTTGGGCTCCAGGTCAGGGGCCTGTAGGGACACTGCTGCCTGCCTTCAGCCCAGAGGGGATTGGACAGACACAGTTCACCACCTGGGATCTCCTGCCTCATCAGACACAGAACTGTGCTTCATGCACAGAGGACAGTGAGAGGCATGTTCCTGTTCCTGCCATGTTCCATGTTCCTGTTCCTGCCATGTTCCATGTTCCTGTTCCTGCCATGTTCCATGTTCCTACCTTGTTGTTGATGAGCAGCTCCAGGGCAGAGTGGAGGCCCTGCAGGAGCACCAGCTCGTTGGGCTGTTCCTGCACAGCGTAGGACAGAGGTGTTCCCAGGCGGCCCTGGGAGCTCCGCAGCCACAGGCAGGCAGTGAAGGCAGCCAGCTCAGGGATGGGGTGGCTCACCACAGCGTACATGTGGCTACTCCGTGTGGGGAAGGACAGCTTGAAGCCTGCGGGGGCTTCCGGAAGGACACAGCAAAGTATGAAGTTTCATGTGACTTATCATAAATGGCAGCATGTTTGCACACACACTCCCTCCTGTTCCTCCATGCTCACCCTCCTCCAGGTGAGCCAGGTGAGGGTGCGGAGCCCTGACCCCCTGCTGGCTCTCCAGACGCAGGCTCTCCCTCTCCTGCTCCAACAGCTGCACCTGCCTCTGCAGAACCCCTTCCAGCTCCTCCATCCTCCAGCGCTTCAGCCCAGCCTGCTGCCCAGCCTTCCCCCTCCGTCCTGGGGCTCCAGAAGGAGGACGGGTGGCTTGGGAGGGTCCAGCTGTGTGGTTGTGAGGAGATGGGCTGATGTCTGCCTGCAGAGAAGGAAAGAGAAATGTCTTTTAGACATGATCTAGTTCCTTTCACCCTGAATAAACCTCTCCACAGAAAGATCTGTCTCCCTGTTTCTCTCTCTCTCTCCCTGTCTTTCTCTCTCTGTCACTCCTGTCTCTCTCTCTGTCTCTCTCTCTGTCTCTCTCTCTGTCTCTCTCTGTCTCTCTCTGTCTCTCTCTCTGTGTCTCTCTCTGTCTCTCTCTGTGTCTCTCTCTGTCTCTCTCTGTCTCTCTCTCTGTCTCTATAGCTGTTAATTTGATAAGGTGACTGAGGTGTTGTTCAATAAGCTGTTGAGTCTGTGGAGAATGTTTTGTTATCAATTATTTGTCATCAGTTATGTACCAAAAGAGTTCAGTCTATAATTAAGAGAGAGAGAGAGAGAGTGTACAGTGAGACAGGACAGCACAGTGAGGTGTCTCTCTAACAGGGATATATACTGTAGGTGTCTCTCTAACAGGGATATATACTGTAGGTGTCTCTCTAACAGGGATATATACTGTAGGTGTCTCTCTAACAGGGATATATACTGTAGGTGTCTCTCTAACAGGGATATATACTGTAGGTGTCTCTCTAACAGGGATATATACTGTAGGTGTCTCTCTAACAGGGATATATACTGTAGGTGTCTCTCTAACAGGGATATATACTGTAGGTGTCTCTCTAACAGGGATATATACTGTAGGTGTCTCATGAATTATTAATGATATTTCTCCAACAGAAAAGGCTTTACATCATGTGCTGCCATCACAAGCAGCCTGAAGGCAAGGTCATGTGACTCTCTCTCCCCCTCCCCCCTCTTCCCCTCTCCCCCTCTCCTCGTCCCCCCCTCATAGCTTGGTGATGCGTGTGTGTACCTGTGTTGAAATGTGTGTTTTGTTTGTGTCCAAGTCACTTGTTTGTCTGCATGTGTGTGTTGAAGTGTTTCTGGGATTCATCCTGCATCCTGTAAGGAATTTTAGAGAGAGAGAGAGAGATCACAGTGAGACACTGAGAGAGATAAGAGAGATGGAGGAGAGATAAGAGAGATGGAGGAGAGATGGAGGGATGGAGGAGAGATGGAGGGATGCCAAGCATGTCATCTGGATAGGTGCTAATGAGAATCACACTGCCCTGAAGAGACAGACTCATTAGATAAATCCATCATGGAGCAATAAAGCAGCGACACACACTCATGTTACCGTCCTACCTCCAGTCTGTCTATGCGCTCTTTTAACAGGCTGATCGCCTCATCCAGTTTCTCCACCTCTCGATCTGTGAGCAGCTGTGCAGCAGCTGGTGACTCCTGGTCCCGAACCATGACACCTCCATCATGTCCCCATCTCCCTCTCCGGAGTCCCAGGCTTCTCTCCGGGCTGTTCACCCCCTCTATCCCGCTCTCACACTCTGAAAGCTGGCCAGTTAACTCTCTGATCCTCCGCTGGTCGGTAAGAATCTGGTCCTTCTGTTGAAGAACTGTCTGCTTTAGTTCCTCCGCTGTGGACTGAAGATAACCCAGATCTTCACCGGGGTTTACCGAAGATTCATCTGCTTGTTGATGAAAGTTTTTCGGATCACATTCACCCGCGGGAACAGGAGAGCAGATCAGTCTGACTGAAGCCTCCTGTCTGCCGGCCAGGCCAGGGAGAAGGGTGAGGGTCGGAGCTTCGAGATCCGGAGCTTCAGAACCATGGAGAGAACCATCCAGAGAACCAGCCCGCTGCGGGCCCCCGGAGGGAGTCTGGGATCTGTAGTCCGGAGAGGTCTCCTGGTTCTCGGCTGCAGGAGGCTGAGGAGCCGCAGAGCTCATGTGGACCGCAGAGATGATCCCGATCACAGCTCCGATCAAAACCACCATCCCGGCGGCCAAGATGATCAAGATGAGCTTCAGGTTGGCGGCTGGAAAGATCAAGGATGATGAAGAACTCACAACTGCCACAGGTTCAATGATATAGTACTGATGATGAGAGCAATAAAGCAAAGCATCGAACTGTTAGACTGGATATCCAGACAGAAGTTTCTGTAAGCAGATCCACTAGATCCAAAAGAAAACCTTTCAAGTTTGAATCTATAGTTTGAATTCTGAATCAATGGCAGCAGGACACGCTGTTTGTGCCGCGCGGCTGCGCAGCCTCTCATGCGCAGTCCATCTTGAGGCTCCCCGCGGGACGGCCGGAACTGGCTACTGCAGCACGAGCACAGAGAGCGTGCAGGGAAGTCATTAGATTGTGATGCACGATCCGGTCAGAGTTCAGTTTAACACTGTCCAATGTAAACAGTGTGTTAGTGTAAGAGAGAGAGAGAGAGAGAGAGAGAGAGAGAGAGATAGAAAGAGAGAGAGAGAGGGGGGAGAGAGAGAGAGAGAGAGGGGGGGGAGAGAGAGACAGAGAGAGAGAGGGGGGGAGAGAGAGAGAGAGGGAGAGAGAGACAGAGAGAGAGAGCTAGAAAGAGAGAGAGGGGGGGGAGAGAGAGACAGAGAGAGAGAGGGGAGAGAGAGAGAGAGAGAGGGTGGAGAGAGAGAGAGGGAGAGAGACAGAGAGAGAGAGAGAGAGAGGGGGTGAGAGAGAGAGAGAGAGGGGGAGAGAGAGACAGAGAGAGAGAGAGAGAGAGAGGGGGAGAGAGAGCGATAGAAAGAATGAGGGAGAGGCAGAGAGAGAGACAGAGAGAGGGAGACAGAGAGAGACAGAGACAGACAGAGAGAGAGAGCGGGAGAGAGAGGTAGACAGACAGTGATGTTGAGCAGCTTTAGGTGAGCCGGATGTTGTCCTGTACATCGCAGGTGATGATGCAGGTGATAATGTGATGTAAGGCCTCTATGCTGTAGGAGCTGTTTAATATTCCGTTCTTGTCTTAGTGTAATGGCGCCACCTAGTGTTGGACCAGCGGCCTGTTCTTACTGCAGCACCTGTTTATGAGTTATGAATAGGCTGCTGAACAGGCTGCTGAACAGGCTGCTGAACAGGCTGCTGAACAGGCTGCTGAACAGGGTACTGAACAGGCTGCTGAACTGGCTGCTGAACAGACTGCTGAACAGGCTGCTGAACAGGCTGCTGAACAGGCTGCTGAACAGGCTGCTGAACAGACTGCTGAACAGGCTGCTGAACAGGCTGCTGAACAGGCTGCTGAACAGGCTGCTGAACAGGGTACTGAACAGGCTGCTGAACTGGCTGCTGAACAGACTGCTGAACAGGCTGCTGAACAGGCTGCTGAACAGGCTGCTGAACAGGCTGCTGAACAGGCTGCTGAACAGGCTACTGAACAGGCTGCTGAACAGGCTGCTGAACAGGGTACTGAACAGGCTGCTGAACAGACTGCTGAACAGGCTGCTGAACAGGGTACTGAACAGGCTGCTGAACAGGCTGCTGAACAGGCTGCTGAACAGGCTGCTGAACAGGCTGCTGAACAGGCTGCTGACCAGGCTGCTGAACAGGCTGCTGAACAGGCTGCTGAACAGGCTGCTGAACAGGCTGCTGGGCTCTGGGTTTATGACCATCAGGAACATGGGATCAGTTCACAGCCTGCTCCCTCTACCTGCTGTCAGGATTCACATGTTATCTGATTTAAACAGAGAGCCTCAGATCCCTGTTCATCTCCTGATCCACTCAGATCCTCTACTGAACACATGGTAGAGTTCACTTAGTGTAACCAAGAAACCAGACTGAAGAGACCAGACCTACAAGAACTAATCATGTTGAACACACACACACCTGTACACACACACACCTACCTATACACACACACACCTACCTATACACACACACACCTACCTATACACACACACACCTACCTATACACACACACACACCTACCTATACACACACACACACACACGTGTTGGGTGTTGTATTTTATGGCCCATACTCGTTTAATAATTAACAACTTAGTGTCAGAACTCGGTGTCAAGTTCAGTTCTTCAGTTCCATTTGATAAACTGCTGATTCACAGGGAGAAGGAGACAAGGGACACTTTAACCGAATGTTTCTCACTTTATAAAACTATTCAGCCGAGATCATCTAAAGTTTCCTCACTGTAGAGTAAACATGTCAGGCCTGAACAGCGACCAGCTGCACCGCTCCACTCTGTCCATCTATGGGGTAAGAAGAGCTGCAACCAGGAAGCTGCATCTGAACACTAAAGTTACTGTAGTAAGGAGAAAACATTACAGAATGATCTCAATCTAAATGTTACTTTGAGAAGTGTACTGTTTGGTGTGTGTATGTGTGTTGTGTGTGTGCGTGTGTGTGTGTGCGTGGGTGTATGTGTGTGTTAACAGAGTTTGACAGATCAGTTCAATCCAAGCCTGCAGAAGTTGGTTTCTTTGGGGAACAGCTACATCCAGGCTTTCCATGGTAATGTTGACCCTGCCTCCACCTGCCTCCACCTGCCTCCACCTGCCTCCACCTGCCTCCACCTGCCTCCACCTGCCTCCACACACAGGGTCTCCCTGCCTCCACACACAGGGTCTCCCTGCCTCCACACAGAGGGTCTCCCTGCCTCCACACACAGAGTCTCCCTGCCTCCACACAGAGGGTCTCCCTGCCTCCACACAGAGGGTCTCCCTGCCTCCACACACAGGGGCTCCCTGCCTCCACACACAGGGTCTCCCTGCCTCCACACACAGGGTCTCCCTGCCTCCACACACAGGGTCTCCCTGCCTCCACACACAGGGTCTCCCTGCCTCCACACACAGGGTCTCCCTGCCTCCACACACAGGGTCTCCCTGCCTCCACACACAGGGGCTCCTGGTGGGAGGTGTTGTGACCATGGTTACCCTGCCAATGATGGAATTCTGTTACCAAACTATCTTCCCTCCATTTAGAGGGTGTGGTTAAAGTCAGTGACATTATTAGAATGTATGATGTCATTTCCTGTGTGTGGATGTGTTGTGTTGATGTGTGTGTCTGCTGGTCCAGGTCTTGCAGCCACCAGTGAAGCCTACTTCAGCACTCTGGCTAAGATAGGAGAACAGGCCTTACACACCCTGTCCTCCAGGCCCATAGGTAGGTCCTCCCATCAGTGTGTGTGTGTGTGTGTGTGTGTGTGTGTGAGTGTGTTTGTGTAAGGGTGTTTGTGTGTGTGTATGTGTTTGTGTGTGTGAGTGTGTTTTGTGGGTGTATATGTGTGTGTTTGTTTATGTGTTTGTGTGTGTTTGTGTCAGTATTTCCCTGATCTTTGTTATCTACGCTGATCATGAACATGTTTACATGGAGAGACTCGTGCAGTCCAGACCTAAAAACTGATCTAGAGCCAGTTTTCCTGAAGGTGTGTCAGGTGACACAGAGCTCGTTAAAGATGGAGGAGGACAGACAGTCAGGGTGAGACCCTCAGTTAACCCAGACGCTCCAGAGAGCAGCTTCCTTCCTCCATCACTGCTGACTTTCTACCACAGGAAGTCAGGGTCTTAGGAGGGGTCGGCATGGGAACATGTTTAGTGCTATTAAAGGCTGGGCTCCAAAATGTTTGTTCCCTGTGTGTGTCTGTGTGTGTTTGTCTGTGTGTGTGTCTGTGTGTGTTTGACTGAGTGTGTTTGACTATGTGTGTGTCTGTGTGTGTGTCTGTGTGTGTTTGACTGTGTGTGTGTGTGTGTGTGTGTGTCTGTGTGTGTGTGTCTGTGTGTGTTTGACTGTGTGTGTGCGTGTGTCTGTGTGTGTGTGTCTGTGTGTGTTTGACTGTGTGTGTGTGCGTGTGTCTGTGTGTGTGTGTCTGTGTGTGTTTGACTGTGTGTGTTTGACTGTGTGTGTGTGTGTGTGTTGTAGGAGATGTTCTACTTCAGATCTCTGAGCACCAGAGGAGGCTGACGTCAGAGCTGGAGGGAGTGGTGAGTGAGGACCCCAGGCTGCCCCCCACCCCCATACAGGCTCTCTGGGGATGTTGTGATCACAGCAGACATGTTTCTGTCAACAGTTCCACTGGTTCCAGCATGAAGTCGTCCAGCAGATGGACAATAATGTGAAGCTGGATAAAGACTACATCTCAGTGAGAAACAGACTCTCTCTCACACACACACTCACACACACACAAACACGCACTCACACACACACAAACACACACACACACACTCACACACACACAAACACACACACACACACATACACACACTCTCTCACACACACACACACACACACAAACACACACACACACGCTCTCACACATACACACTCACTCACACACACTCGCTCTTAGCCTCCTGCACACTCTTCACCAGGGATGCTCACTGTGTGTGTGTGCTCACTCAGTGTGTCTGTAATGTGACCTCCAGAACAGTAGGAGGCGCTATGACATGGAGGTCCGGAGCCAGGCGAGCGGGTTAGAGAGGCAGCTGAGGAGAGGAGGCCCTCAGGTCAGTCAGCTGACCTGCAGCTGGAGCATTAAACACTGATGAGTTTCTATAATGACATCAGTGCTTTGGGTTCAGGCGGTGATGTGTGTGTGTGTGTGTGTGTGTGTGCGTGTGTGTGTGTTTGCGTGTGTGTGTGTGGACAGGATGGCAGTGAGTACGTCAGCTTCTTGAGACAGAGTCAGGGTGAGGCGTTACTGGAGGAGGAGCGAAGGTATCGCTTCCTGGCTGAGAAACACTGTGACCTCACTCAGTCCTTCAGCACCATCATGAATAAGGTACTCACACACACACACACACACTCACACACACACTCACACACACTCACACACACACTATCACACACACACACACACTAACAGACACACACACACACACTCACACACACACACACACTGGCACACACACACACTGACACACACACACACACACACACTCACACACACACACATATAACTATAGAATGTGTGTGTGGGGCAGACAGCAGTTCCTCTTCAGCAGTTATCTGATGATTGGAAGGACCAGTTGAACGCCACACGGGGGCGGGGCCCCCTGTCAGGCTCCTCTTCTTCCCAACCAGGCTCCTCCCCTTCCCAGCCACGCTCCTCCTCTTCCCAGCCACGCTCCTCCCCTTCCCAGCCACGCTCCTCCCCTTCCCAGCCACGCTCCTCCACTCACCTGGATCCAGACAGCAAGGTAGAAGACACCAACACACACCTTCTCCAGCTGTAATCTGGCACGCCTGATGCTAATGATGAACTGCATGAAACAGCAGGAAACTCTAGTGTGATGTTCAGGCTGTGTTTGCTGCGCAGGTGGGGAAGAGGGAGGAGGAGCAGTGGAGACGGAGGGAGGAGCAGCCGTTGGGTAGAGTGCCCTCTAGAGGTGGGAGGCGTCTCTGCATCTAATAACCCTGATGCTGCTTCAGTGGACAGATCTGTTCATCTGATGAACTTCATGTTCTTTATCTGCCTCTCCTCCTCCCTCACTCCCTCCATCACAAACTTTGCTCTTTACCACCCTGCCCTTGACCTCCCTCCTCCCCCTATCATCTCCCTCCATCTCCCTCTCTCTAAACCCCCCTCCTTTCCCCAGGGCCCTCCCCCCAGGGCAGCCGCTCCCGTTCTGGCTCGGTGGGAGACTCCCTGGGAGGAGGGAGGCCCATGAGGGCTCTGGTGGGCCACGCTGCCTCGTCCAACCCCACCCTGCTGGCCTTCTCCCCGGGGGAGCTGATCAGCGTGTTGGTCCCTGTCCCCAGGAACGGCTGGCTGTACGGCCGCTCTGAGAGCAACCTCAGGTGAGGAACCAGACAAGTCAGATCAGGATCCAGTCTGGATCATCTCAGGATCCACTTTACCTCTGGATCATCTCCATGATCCACTATCACTCTGGATCATCTCCATGATCCACTATCACTCTGGATCATCTCCATGATCAACTATCAGTCTGGATCATCTCCATGATCAACTATCAGTCTGGATCATCTCCATGATCCACTATCACTCTGGATCATCTCCATGATCCACTATCACTCTGGATCATCTCCATGATCCACTATCACTCTGGATCATCTCCATGATCCACTATCACTCTGGATCATCTCATGATCCACTATCAGTCTGGATCATCTCATGATCCACTATCAGTCTGGATCATCTCCATGATCCACTATCAGTCTGGATCATCTCCAAGTGTGTTTACAACTTGATGAGTTATACTACAGACTATACTTTTAAGTAGCTCTGACAAAAATTACATGTGTCTGACTTTTGAGTTGAGTGTAGAAGTGCTATGATGTGTTTGCTGATCTGGTTCTCTGGTCCTCTGCCCTCTCCTCCCCCCTGACTCCTCCCCCCTGACTCCTCCCCCCTGCCCCTCTCCTCCCCCCTGCCCTGCCTGTCCAGCCAGGGCTGGTTCCCTGCCAGCTATGTGGAGTCTGTGGAGGAGGTGTACAGGCAGGCCAGCTCCAGGTAACAGGGACGTCTGCACACAACACACTTATCTGATCAGACAAACTATTTTTAGACAGGCAAGTCACTGAGAACAAAGGTTTTCCAATCATGATGGGCAAACAGCCAATAACTAGGTTGCCATGACTATAGTTAGCATTCATTATCTTTGATAATCTTTGATTATCTTCATCTGGATTTCGTGTCCCAATCTGCTGAAAACAAGGCCAACATTAAAACACTAAGGCCTTCCAGCACACTATGAACTATTTAGGAAATGTGGGTGACCTATTGCTGCGAGGAGCAGTGATGAACAATCAGGTTTTTCCACATTCAAAACTTTTTTGTTATTGTGATTTGCAGTTACACCATCAGAAACAGCAGCAGCATGAGCAACCTGCTTGACCAATCAGGAGGCAGCAACCATGGAGGAGGCCCGCCCCCACCTCCACCCTTACCCAATAAGCAGACAGAACGGCTGGCTGGCTGGCCCCGGCTGGGAGTAGAGGATGCCATCCTCTTCCTGCTCGACCGCTGTTATACTCATCTAGACCAGCCGGCAAGCACTGTGAGGATCCTGTTCCTAGACTTCTCCAGTGCCTTCAACACCATCCGGCCAACTCTGCTGGGTGAGAAGCTGGCAGCGATGCAGGTGGATAACTCCCTGGTCTCCTGGATTGTAGACTACCTGACTGGCAGACCGCAGCATGTGCGCTTACAGCACTGTGTGTCGGACAGTGTGGTCAGCAACACTGGGGCTCCCCAGGGAACCGTCCTCTCCCCCTTCCTCTTCACCATCTATACCACGGATTTCAGCTACCACACAGAGTCCTGCCACCTTCAGAAGTTCTCTGATGACTCTGCTGTGGTGGGCTGTATCAGTGACGGGGAGGAGGCCGAGTACAGGACTGTGGTGGGGAACTTTGTCGCATGGTGTGAGCGAAATCATCTGCAGCTTAATGCGGCTAAGTGCAAGGAGCTGGTCATCGACCTGAGAAGGACCAGGACAACAGTGACCCCTGTCCACATTCAGGAGGTCAGGGTGGACACCGTGGAGGATTACAAGTACCTTGGTGTTCACTTGGACAACAAACTGGACTGGGCTAAGAACACTCAAGCCGTCTACAAGAAGGGCCAAAGCCGCCTCTACTTTCTGAGGAGGCTGAGGTCCTTCGATGTCTGCCGGACAATGCTTAGGATGTTCTACGAGTCTGTGGTAGCCAGTGCTATCCTCTATGCTGTTGCCTGCTGGGGCAGCAGGCTGAGGGCAGCGGATGCCAACAGGCTCAACAAACTTATCCGGAAGGCCGGTGACATTGTGGGGGTAGAGCTGGACTCTCTGGCAGTGGTGTCGGAGAGGAGGATGCTGGCCAAACTCAACGCCATCCTGGACAGTACCTCCCACCCACTCCACAATGTGCTGGCCGGACAAAGGAGTACTTTCAGCGGGAGACTCATCCTCCCGAAATGCACCACGGAGCGCCACAGGAAGTCATTCCTGCCTGTGGCCATCAAACTTTACAATTCCCACACTAGTAGTTTGTAAGCCAACTGTATATCCTGTGAAATAGCATAACATCCAGGGATATAACAATGGACATTAGGCAATAGTCGGACACAACTTCTGTAACATAACTACAGAAGTGGCAATATTCTGGTACAACTGTATATAACCATGTATATTCTGCTAATAACCTGCAATCCTGTATATCCTGTATATGCTGCAAATAACTGTAAATCCTGTACATCACAATTACTTGCATAATTGTAATTGAATCGTATAGATTATAAGGGTATAGTCTGTAACCTGCACTTTATCCTGGACATACTGTATATTCTGCTGTACATTCTGCACATTCTGTACAAAAACTGAAAATCATGTACATTCTAATATAATACTGTATATTATACAAGACCATTACTGTATAATTGTAAATGTATAGCTTCTGTACATAATCATTATGCTCCCTGGGAGGATTCACCTCACCCACCATTTTTTTTACTTATTGTTATTGACCCCACCCCCTACCCCTGTGTACACTTTCTAATCTTTTTACCTCACACCCTTACCCTTAACTGTGCTTTGCGAGACTGTGTGCCGTTGATACAAAGGAGTTTCCCTCGGGATCAATAAAGTAATCTGAATCTGAATCTGAATCTGAATCTGAACTGCGTCCGATCACGCCCACCCCTGAAAGAAGGGCAGAGTCACACTCAAACACTAAGGTAGTGATGGATAGACTGAAAGGCTCAGGATCAAAGGTCATGAACAATCTCAACTCTAACTTTAGGATTTTAAATGCATGATCACTACTGGATTCATCATTTTCACCGGTCCAGTGTTTAGTGGAAAACAGTGAGTGTTGTAGTCAGTTAACCTCCACATGGTGAAGGTGTTTCCCTCTCTGACCAGCAGGGGCACTGTGGCACAGTGCTGTTCTCTATGACTCCTCCCCCTGCCTTCTGGTGGACCCAGGGGGGCAGTTCCAGTTGCTGACAGTGTAGGGGGTGAGGCTGTGTGAGGGGGGCTGTGCATGTGTGTGTTGCATGAACTTCAGCCAGGCGTATAGGAGTGTTGAGAGACTCAGATGTTGAGCTTTTCATCCTGAGCAGCGATGAAACACGTGTGTGTCAGACGAAGACACGTGTGTGTGGGACAGTCAAGGGGAGGACAGTGATGGTACTGATCATTAGGATACATCATCTCTCCCTGTCTCCCTCTCTCTCTCCCTGTCTGTCTCTCTCCCTGTCTCCCTCTCTCTCCAGAGACCGGAGCAGTATGAACACCCTCCTGCCCTCTTCCCCAGGTAAAAGTTGGGTCACACTTGGCCTCCTGCTGATGGACTGACTCATGCTAATGACACACACACACCTCTGCTCCTATCAAACCTTCATACTGACAACTGATGAAACCATCGTCTCCCTGTCTCTCCCCCCATCTCCCTGTCTCTCCCCCCATCTTTCCCTGTCTCTCCCCCCTTCTCTTCCTGTCTCTCCCCGTCTCCCTCCATGTCTCCCCCTCTCCCTCCGTGTCTCCCCCTCTCCCTTCGTGTCTCCCTCTCCCTGTCTCTCTCCCCCTCTCCGTCTCCCCCCTTGTCTTGCCAGAGGCACCAACCCTTTTGCTACAGTTAAGCTGAAGCCTACATCCACCAATGATAGATCAGCGCCTAAACTCCGTCGGTGATGACATCAGAACCTGGTGATGACATCATATCCTTGAGAAGTGCTCATGTTGTGAAGTTACCTTGATGTTCCACAGCCGATATATCCTGAACTACATTAACCACTTTGATAGGATTTGTTAATACATTAATCAGGGCAATGCTTATTTGATATGAATAGGTACATTTAGATTTATTGATAAGAAACCAATGCATCAATTGTTTTCTAATGATATTGTAAATATAAATATCTCAAGTTTGTCATGTACTTTGTCAGAATCAGGAAGATTGTATAATAATTGTTCTGTAATAAAGACCTGCTGTGTCTAACCAGCTGTTAGCTGAACACTACCCTGCTGCTGTTAGCTGAACACTACCCTGCTGCTGTTAGCTGAACACTACCCTGCTGCTGTTAGCTGAACACTACCCTGCTGCTGTTAGCTGAACACTACCCTGCTGCTGTTAGCTGAACACTACCCTGCTGCTGTTAGCTGAACACTACCCTGCTGCTGTTAGCTGAACACTACCCTGCTGCTGTTAGCTGAACACTACCCTGCTGCTGTTGTGATAAATGTGCTAACACAGTGAATAAAGTGTGACAGCTGTGTGTGTGAGTGTTCCTAATGTCTAAGACTCAGAGCTGAACACAGAGCTGAACTCAGAGCTGAACTCAGGGCTGAACACAGAGCTGAACACAGAGCTGAACACAGAGCTGAACACAGAGCTGAACTCAGGGCTGAACACAGAGCTGAACACAGAGCTGAACACAAAGCTGAACTCAGGGCTGAACACAGAGCTGAACTCAGAGCTGAACACAAAGCTGAACTCAGAGCTGAACACAGAGCTGAACTCAGGGCTGAACACAGAGCTGAACTCAGGGCTGAACGCAGTCTAATTTGAAACATTTCATTTATTATTTGGTTCTTTCAGTCTGACCTCCTTCAGTGTTTGTTCATTTTCTACAACTTAACCAGTAGAGGAGGGAGAGGGGGAACAAGGAGGTAAATCAAGAGCTAAACTGAACATGTTAGAGGGGAGGGGGAGCAGGTGGGGGGGTTGGAGAGGTCAGGAGGAGCAGGAGTCGAACTGTGTTACTGCTGCACCAGGGCAGTGAACTCTGAAAGAGAGGAGGACAGTGTGGTCAGTACTGAGAGACAGACAGCAGACAGACAGGTGTGACAGCAGACAGACAGGAGTGACAGCAGACAGACAGGTGTGACAGACAGCAGACAGACAGGTGTGACAGCAGACAGACAGGAGTGACAGCAGACAGACAGGTGTGACAGACAGCAGACAGACAGGTGTGACAGCAGACAGACAGGAGTGACAGCAGACAGACAGGAGTGACAGACAGCAGACAGACAGGTGTGACAGCAGACAGACAGGAGTGACAGACAGCAGACAGTCTACAGGGACACAAACCTTCAATAGAGATCTTTCCATCTCCATCAGTGTCAGCTTCCTGCAGGAAAGCTTTGGTTTCTTTATCACTCAGGTCTCTTCCATCATAGGAGAACCTCTTCAGGAGGGTCCTGAGGACAGAGCACAGGTGAGACCCTGCATGTTGATCCCCCCTTCAGTCTCTCATATGAACATGTTAACAGTCTCACTTCATCTCGATCTCCTCGATGAAGCCGCTGCTGTCAGCATCCACGATCTGGAACACCTTCTGGATGTCAGCAGCTGACTTCCCCTTCAGACCCACCATCTCAAAGAACCTCTTATGGTTGAAGGAGTCAGCAGCTACACACACACACACACACACACACACACTACAGTCAGCAGACACCCACTAGGAGATGGTATAAGGTTCTTGTGGTTGCTATGAAGACTAAAAGTAGATGTACCACCTGAGAAAGCTGCCAGGGCGTTCTTGATGTCATCAGCATTGAGGATATTGTTCATGGCCATCTTGTTTCTGTATCTTTAGAGGAGGGTGGAGGAGAGGAGGGTGGAGGAGAGGAGGAGGGAAGGGTGGAGGGGAGGAGGAGGGAAGGGTGGTCAGGGGAGGAGAGGAGGGTGGTGGAGGGAAGGGTGGAGGAGAGATGGTGGTCAGGGGAGAAGATCAGAAATTATTAAAAAATCCCCATATTTGTCCCCTAAACCTGGATAGTATCTGAGTGTAAACCTGAAGTGATGAACTTTTCTGTCTTAAGAACCTGACGTCATCACGTCATGATCTGGTGCCCAGCTCGAGCTCACACAGTAACGGTTCATCACGTCATGATCTGGTGCCCAGCTCGAGCTCACACAGTAACGGTTCATCACGTCATGATCTGCTGCCCAGCTCGAGCTCACACAGTAACGGTTCATCACGTCATGATCTGCTGCCCAGCTCGAGCTCACACAGTAACGGTTCATCACGTCATGATCTGGTGCCCAGCTCGAGCTCACACAGTAACGGTTCAAACATTTGAACTGCAGGACAAACTGCCGCCCTAACTGCCGCACTACTCTGTACTGGAGACCAAGTGTTGCTAAAACTAACATTCATCCAAATAATTATAACAAATAAGTAACTTTAATAAATTAAAATTAAGTCATCATTCTGTCTTTGTTTTGTCAGTTAGTCGTGATTTAGTCAGATTGGTCAGTTCGTTGCTAAGACTAGGCTAGCTCTGAGGCTAGTTCGTTTTCCAACGGTAAAACATTTGAAACTGAGAAATAAAGTTATACTAGCTGACCAATTCACGATTTATCAACATAATACTCATCATTTAAAACAATTTAACCGAATAATTTCATTGCTACAAGATGTGTAGAGTTAGTAGTGCTAGCACTAAGATAATTCGTTTTTTACTTAAAAAGTTAGTTTGAACTATTGAAGTAGGCTAAATATTTATCAAAATCTTAGATGTTCTTCTTAGTTTATGAAACTAAATTAAAACAGCACAATATAACATTAGTTCATGAGGACAAAGTACCTGACTTGGTGGTAGCTGGTAACTGGTGATGTGTGAGGGAAAGTGACTAACTGACCGTTTACATTCAAATATAAGGCTCGAGAGGCTGGGGTTACTAGGCAACAGCCCCCTGACATGACGTCATGTCATGCACGAGCTCGGAGGACTCTGCTGGACAGTTGAGCACGTGGGTCAGCCTGTAGCCTAACAGGGACAGTGGGCATCTGCATCCATTTACATTTAACTGGTTGCCAGACTTTACAAAGTATAAATTAGGTAGCTCTGGTAGTGTTATTTGACGTCAGGGAGGTTAAAGGTTAAATGTTTGGATAAAAGTGTTTGCTATTTATGCTGTTAATTTGATGCATGGTGTCACCCCAGACATGACAGCATTTACAAATATATTTAAGAAAGTATAACGTAAATGAGTGTTTCCTGTTGTGTGGACGTTCCAACTGTCTAAAGGCTTGGGGCAGAGAGGCGCTGAGAGGACAGGTATAGGATATTAAAGAAGTCAGACCGAGATACTTTAGACATTTCTTTATTATTATTTTGTTCTTTCACAGCTTGACTTTTGTCTTGACTTCTTTTGGTGCTTCTTAATTTGTTTAATTTATACAACAGTTCATTATCAGTGGAAAGGAGGATGGAGGGAGAGGAGAAGAGGAAAACAGATGAAGCGAAACAGAAGCTGTGAAGAGAGAGTCTCTTGTCCTGTAGTTTAACAGGAGGTTCAGCTTGTCTGGCAGGGGGGTCACCTACACATCAACAGAAAAACTAACATCTGTAGAAAACAGGAGAGTGAACAGGTAGACTGTGGGGAGCAGGTGTGGGGAGGAGGTGTGGGGAGGGGGAGCAGGTGTGGGGAGGGGGAGCAGGTGTGGGGAGGGGGAGCAGGTGTGAGGGGCAGGTGTGGGGAGCAGGTGTGGGGAGCAGGTGTGGGGAGCAGGTGTGGGGAGGAGGTGTGGGGAGCAGGTGTGGGGAGGGGGAGGAGGTGTGGAGAGGGGGAGCAGGTGTGGGGGGCAGGTGTGGGGAGGGGGAGCAGGTGTGGGGGGCAGGTGTGGGGGGCAGGTGTGGGGAGGCAGAGCCCTACTCCGCAGGGTGGGAACTGTTACTGCTGCACCAGGGCAGTGAACTCTGAAAGAGAGGAGGACAGTGTGGTCAGTACTGAGAGGAGAACAACACTACACACTTCAAAGGCTCCAGTCTGGCCTGTGAGACTCAGGTGAGACACAGGTGAGATACAGGTGAGATACAGGTGAGACACAGGTGAGATACAGGTGAGACACAGGTGAGACACAGGTGAGATACAGGTGAGATACAGGTGAGACACAGGTGAGATACAGGTGAGACACTGGTGAGACACAGGTGAGATACAGGTGAGACACAGGTGAGATACAGGTGAGACACAGGTGAGACACACATGAGACACAGGTGAGACACAGGTGAGACACAGGTGAGACAGATGAGACACAGGTGAGATACAGGTGAGATACAGGTGAGACACAGGTGAGACACAGGTAAGACACAGGTGAGACACAGGTGAGACACATGGACCAGAGGTCACACAGAGACACACCTTCAATCCCAATCTTGCCATCTCCATCTCGGTCAGCTGCCTGGAGGAAGGCCTGGGTCTCTTGATCGGTCAGAACTCTCCCCTCAGGGGCAAATTCCTTCAATACGGTTCTGAGGAGAGAACAGAGGTGAGACAGAGGATGCTGGTGTGTGTGTGCTGGTGTGTGTGTGCTGGTGTGTGTGTGTGCTGGTGTGTGTGTGTGCCAGTGTGTGTGTGCTGGTGTGTGTGTGTGCTGGTGTGTGTGTGCTGGTGTGTGTGTGTGTGCTGGTGTGTGTGTGCTGGTGTGTGTGTGCTGGTGTGTGTGTGTGCTGGTGTGTGTATGCCTGACATTAAGGTATGCTGTGATTACTTGAGCTCCGCCTCCTCGATGAAGCCGCTGCTGTCAGCATCCAGCACCTGGAACACCTTCTGGATGTCAGCAGCTGACTTCCCCTTCAGACCCACCATCTCAAAGAACCTCTTATGGTTGAAGGAGTCAGCAGCTACACACACACACACACACACACACACACACACACACGTCAGCTGGAAGTCAGACCCCTGCAGCAGGTCACCTCCAGATGTCAGGTCATCAGCATGTTCACCCCTAAAGGCCAAATGTTACTGGAAGACAACGGTGGATGAACCAGTGAAGGACCATGAATCCCAGCTGATGTCCAGACTGTGTTCTCTCTGTGGAGGTTGATGGGGCTGCTGGAGGTCCCTTCACTTCCAGGTCAGAGGGCAGGCTGACCTCACTGGGAGCGTGATGTGTTCGTACTGTGTGTGTGTGTGTGTGTGTGTGTGTGTGTGTGTGTGTGTGTGTGTGTGTGTGAAGATGTCCCACCTGAGAAAGCTGCCAGGGCATTCTTGATGTCATCAACATTGAGGATGTTGTTTAGGGCCATCTTGTTTCTGTAACTTGAGAGAGAAGGAGGGAGGGAGGGAGGGAGGGAGGGAGGGAGGGAGGGAGGGAGGGAGGGAGGGAGGGAGGGAGGGAGGGAGGGAGGGAGGGAGGGAGGGAGGGAGGGAGGGAGGGAGGGAGGGGGAGGAGGTCATTATCAAGGCCAACCAAGAGCAGAGAAGCACAGAAACATGTCTGCTGCTGCTGCTGTGTTTGAAGTTGATGTGGGACAAAGTGTCTCTCTGTGTTCAGACACACGTCACTGTTCATTTGGATGGCAGAGCAAAGGGCAGGTTTCATAACACCACCAAGATCCATTATGGGACTGTTTGCTGGTTTATCCACGCCCTGTCTTATCTCATGTTAGAGCCTCAATCAAACTGGAAATCTCCAGAATAAACAACCAAAGGTGATTAATAATAATTAATAATAATTCATCTTATGTAAATGTGAAACATATCAACAAATAACCAAAATAGTGCATCATTTACATATTGCATTAGAGAATAATAAAAAATGCTAATTGCTTAAGTCCCAGCCTTAGTGTTTGATAGCGTAGTTATTTTGAAGTCATGCATATTTCCTGATGAGACAGGAACACATGATGTGTCCGTATCTAAAACAGTTCACTGCAGACATGAATATTCACCAACAGCGTCAGCACATGTAAATACATCAGTTTTACTCTGACCCTGATCACCTGCAGAATGATAATGAGGACGGCGTCTCAGGGGAGGGGGGGTGTTTCTACATTATCAGCAGTATCCAGTCAACGCCTCTCCTTGTTCTATGGAGAAGTCAGAGAGCTGAGGCAGACTTGGCTCAGTAGACTCTCTAGTTATGGATTATTAGACCCACATTGAGCATTGGGTTTTGATGTGAAAAATACAATAAAAAAGTTTCTAAAGCTCTATTGTGTTGAAGTCATGTGATGTGGGTGTGTTAATCATGTTTTTACCACAGTGGGGAAATGGAGCATTGTTTTGTACAGTGTCTTCACGCAAGCTGTCCTTACTTTGACCTTGATGATGTCACACTTCACACTGAGATCCACTTCCTGTGGCCAAACCCAGAGTGAACACATTCACTAGACTTCACAGAGCAAACAGGAAGCTGAATTATTCTTAGGATGATAGAGGATGAAACAGAAAGGAGACGATTCCAAGGAGAGAGACCATGAAAGAGGATGTGTTCATCTTAGAAACCTCACAGTAAAAAAGGATTCAAATGAATGAACTGGTGTTCATGTTAGCAGTGAAGCCAGTGGAGGTCATCAGAGTCTTTTACATTTGCTAAAGAAAGAGAGAGGCAGCATTACTCCTGAGCACTGAGGAAAGAAGTTTAATTCAATAATTTATAGTTATCATTGTTTATTTATTTGGTACTGTATAATTTGGTAACTATGATTTGTGTGTGTGTGTGTGTGTGTGTGTGTGTGTGTAGCCATGTAATGCTAACCAGCTAGCAGCTAGCATGAGTGTTGAGAGATCAGCTGTCACCACAATGGGACCCTGGGCACGTCTCATCAGGTGGAGGGTTCCTCCAGGTTACCACCACACACACACTCACACACATGCACACACACACACACTCACACAAATGCACACACACACACTTGCACGCACACACACACACACACACATGAACACACACACGCACAGATGATCTGTACATCACATAATCAAACACCACACTGACCGTGAAGGGAGACCAGAAGACAGGGTGGAGGGGAAGAGAGACACACACACACACACACACACACACACACAGTAATTAAACCAAGTTAATGCACTAGCCTGTCTAAGCATCGATCTAGCCTCCCACACGCCAGAGTAACAGTGTTGAAACCATCTGAATCATTCATGCTTTTCTGGAGGCTGAAACTATGAATCTTTCACTAAACGCTGCTGAAGTTGTCCTGAGCTAAAAGACACAAACATGATGTGGAGCAGCAAGGATGACAGATCAGACCTGTCACTCACTTCTGAGGAACTCCTCCATGATGGAGAGACCAGCAGACACTCTCACACCAAGCT
>CM059298.1:470000-592500 GCA_030340665.1 Neosalanx taihuensis
AGTGGGGATGTGCAGGAGAATCCAAGCCTGCTTTTCTCTCTAAAGACTGAAGACTTTAAGTGAGTCTGGGAAAGTGGGTCGCATCATTCCATTTATCTCCATTAAAAGACAAACCCCCCAAAAACAGATCTCTTAATCCATTTTCCCTGCTCCCCTGGTTGCCTGGCGACCTACTAATGATGTCATTTAGGAGGTGGTGGATGCTGTCAGTGGGAGGGGGGGGGGGCGTACACTAGAACAGTTTCCTCTGGTTTCAGATCCCTAATACACCCTTCCACCTTAAAAACATCCCTAATACACCCTTCCACCTTAAAAACATCCCTAATACACCACTTCCTCCTTAAAAACATCCCTAATACACCCTTCCACCATAAAAACATCCCTAATACACCCTTCCACCTTAAAAACATCCCTACTACACCCCTCCACCTTAAAACATCCCTAATACACCACTTCCTCCTTAAAAACATCCCTAATACACCCTTCCACCTTAAAAACACACATAATACACCCCTCCACCTTAAAAACATCCAAAATAGATTCAGTGACTTTAACACTTTCATCTACCCTGTCTGCATTCCACACTGCTGTCAGTCATTTAGGACGGTGCAACTGATTTGTGATGTGGCATGTTTGTGTGACAGACAGAGAGAGAGGGAGAGAGAGAGGGAGAGAGAGAGGGAGAGAGAGAGGGAGAGAGAGAGGGAGAGAGAGAGAGAGAAGGAGAGCGAGAGAGTTAGAAGGGGGTTAATGCAGGTGTAGCTGCAGTCACACAAAAAGCTTGTATTTACAGTCATCCCCTCTCAGTGAATACTCAGCTAATTAAAGAGATGTCCTAACAGTGTCCATTAGCTGCAAACACAAACTGCCTCATAAGCAGAGGGTTTAAACTGTGGCTGCCCTCCAGGACTACACACACACACACACACACACACACACACACACACACACACACACACACACACACACAGATGTCAGATGATCCTCATGGTCTCATCAGCTCTTTAAAACATCTGTCCTTGACTTTGGCTCCAAACTCTGTCTGCTGCTCTCACCTGTCTGTCTGCTGCTCTGTCTGTCTGCTGCTCTGTCTGTCTGTCTGCTGCTCTGACCTGTCTGTCTGCTGCTCTGACCTGTCTGTTGCTCTGACCTGTCTGCTGCTCTGACCTGTCTGTCTGCTGCTCTGACCTGTCTGCTGCTCTGTCTGTCTGCTGCTCTGTCTGTCTGTCTGTCTGCTGCTCTGACCTGTCTGTCTGCTGCTCTGACCTGTCTGTCTGCTGCTCTGACCTGTCTGCTGCTCTGCCTGTCTGCTGCTCTGACCTGTCTGTCTGCTGCTCTGACCTGTCTGCTGCTCTGCCTGTCTGCTGCTCTGCCTGTCTGCTGCTCTGCCTGTCTGCTGCTCTGTCTGAGGTAGTGAGCCCCCCCTGGAGGCCAGAGAGGGTGGCGCTCACCACCCTTAAATCTCCCAGAGTTCCAAGCTTCCCTGAACACTGTCATCGTTGCTGGCTGGACCAATAGGGGCCTCGGACAGGCAGATATCTCAGATGAGGATATTTCACACTCCAAAGAGTCTCTCAACGCTAAATCAGTTCCTCCCTGGTGCAACCATGACGTGATGTGTGCCGTGCATCAACCATCAGGTCCCAGGGGGGAGAGAGAGAGGGGGGAGAGCTCGAGAGGGAAAGGGGGGGAGGGTTAGAGAGGGAGAGAGAGGAAAGAGAGGGGGAAGGGAGAGAGTTAGAGAGAGAGATAGTGAGAAAGGGGGGAGAGAAGGAGATGTGAAGAGAGGAATGATCTTTCCCCCTCTCTCCTCCTCTTTATTCTGGCTGACCATTCTTCTATCGGTTATTCTCCTGCCAACTCATTAGTACCTAATTTCCCACCACATGTCATTGTGATCTCTCTCCTCTCCCCTCCTCCTCCTCTCCCCTCCTCCTCTTCTCCACTCCTCTCCTCCTCTTCTCCCCTCCCCTTCTCTCCCCTCCCCTCCTCTCCACTCCCCTCCAATCCCCATCACCACCATCACTAACATCAACACCATCATCACCATCATCACCATGGTAATCACAATCATCACTATGGTAATCACAATCATCACCATGGAAATCACAATAACCATCACCACCATGATCACTGCTGTCATCATCACTGCAGTCTAACTCAGCCACAGGGACCCTGGTCCTCCCACACCTGGGAGATACCCAGAGATAACCCAGAGATAACCCAGAGAGAGATAACCCAGAGATAACCCAGAGATAATCAGAGATAACCAGCATTACAAGGTCAAGCTGGATGGTTATATATCTTACTGGCTGGCTGGATGGTTATATATATATAACTGGCTGGCTGGTTGTCTGGCTGACTGGCTGCTGAAGCTGTTTCTCTCAACAGCAGGCCTAGATGATCCAGCAGAGCTGGGTAATATGCTTTTACACTCCCTCCATCAGAGGTCAGAGGTTAAAAGTGCTGCTGAGGTCAGATGTGTGTCTGGTGTTCAGACCCAGCAGGCCACATCCACCTTAAAGCTTGTCCAGTCAGCTGTGTAAGTATTCTGCCTCCTCCTTAGTCACACTGCCTGACCCTGGCCCCTCCCACTCCTCTCCAGGCCCCTGAGTCCCCCCCCCCCCACCCCATGCTCCCCTCACCCAGCTCCTGCTTGATGTTCGTGGGGGTGGAGAACATGTTGGCCACCCTTGAAGCTGGGCGTCCCACCTCCATGCTGATGTGGAGGTGGCGTGCTGTTTAGAAGTAGAGCGGGGGTGTGAGAAGGAGGACAGTGAGGCTGTGGGGCTATTGTGAACCAGCTTAAACAAGCACATGGACCCATAGACACACACTACTGCAAACTCCCAGTCCTGTCAGGAGAGGGGGAAGGGAAGAGGGGGGAGGGCAGAGGAGAGGGGGGAGGGCAGAGGAGAGGGGGGAGGGCAGAGGAGAGGGGGGAGGGCAGAGGAGAGGGGGGAGGGCAGAGGAGAGGGGGGAGGGCAGAGGAGAGGGGGGAGGAGAGGGGGGAGGGCAGAGGAGAGGGGGGAGGGCAGAGGAGAGGGGGGAGGAGAGGGGGGAGGGCAGAGGAGAGGGGGGAGGGCAGAGGAGAGGGGGGAGGGCAGAGGAGAGGGGGGGAGGGCAGTGGAGAGGGGGGAGGGCAGAGGAGAGGGGGGAGGGCGGAGGAGAGGGGGGAGGGTGGAGAAGAGGGGGGAGGGCGGAGGAGAGGGGGGAGGGCGGAGGAGAGGGGGGAGGAGAGGGGGGAGGGCAGAGGAGAGGGGGGAGGAGAGGGGGGAGGGCAGAGGAGAGGGGGGAGGGCAGAGGAGAGGGGGGAGGGCGGATAAGATGGGGGAGGGGAGAGGAGGACAGGAGGTTTATGACAGTGCGAGTTCCAGAAGTACACAACATAGCTAAGTGTGTGTCAGAGGTCACCTCTGTGTGTCTCTGTCTGTTGTGTCTCTGTCTCTCTCCCTCCGTCTCTCTGTCTTTCCCTGCATGTCTCTCTCTGTCTCTCTCCCTCCGTCTCTTTCTGTCTCTCCCTGCATGTCTCTCTCTCTGTGTCTCTCT
Source organism: Neosalanx taihuensis (assembly GCA_030340665.1). NCBI lineage: Eukaryota > Metazoa > Chordata > Actinopteri > Osmeriformes > Salangidae > Neosalanx > Neosalanx taihuensis. The sequence goes on from CM059298.1 coordinate 473,550, forward strand.
CCCTTGGTCTCTCTCTGTCTCTCCGTGCATGTCTCTCTCTGTGTCTCTCTCCCTTGGTCTCTCTCTGTCTCTCCCTGCATGTCTCTCTCTCTGTCTCTCTCCCTTGGTCTCTTTATTTCCCTCCCTGCTCATGGAACCTGCATTTTGACTCCAGCGCTGAATCAGCGAGTAGCTCTGGAGCCAAAGTGCTGTCAGGCAGGAGGGATGTAGGTTTCCAGCTATGTGTTGCTGCTGCTGTCTCTCAGAGAACCTCCTCCTCCTCCACCTCCTCCTCTTCCTCCTCTTCCATTTTTCCTCCTCCAACACCCTTCTGGTGCTCTGTCACCTATATGGAATATCAGCCCTCTCACCTTCTTCAACACTTATTCATGGCCCTCGCTCCAAAATGTACATTCAAGTCAAACACAGTGATGTCTGGAGCCAAATCTTCCAACCTGACAACACTGGACTGAGATGTTGATGTTAGAAAGTGCAGGAGAGGCCCTGAGGCAGGCTGGGAGGGCAGCAGAGGCCCTGAGGCAGGCTGGGAGGGCAGCAGAGGCCCTGAGGCAGGCTGGGAGGGCAGGAGAGGCCCTGAGGCAGGCTGGGAGGGCAGCAGAGGCCCTGAGGCAGGCTGGGAGGGCAGCAGAGGCCCTGAGGCAGGCTGGGAGGGCAGCAGTGGCCCTGAGGCAGGCTGGGAGGGCAGCAGAGGCCCTGAGGCAGGCTGGGAGGGCAGGAGAGGGCCTGAGGCAGGCTGGGAGGGCAGGAGAGGCCCTGAGGCAGGCTGGGAGGGCAGCAGAGGCCCTGAGGCAGGCTGGGAGGGCAGCAGTGGCCCTGAGGCAGGCTGGGAGGGCAGCATGTGTTCAGCTTCTGACTTCTGAGTCAACTTCTGTGTCGTGGATAACATGTTGAACAGAAGTGAAACATGTGGTTCTGGTGCTGTGTGTTACTGTGTGTGTGTTACTGTGTGTGTTACTGTGTGTGTGTTACTGTGTGTGTGTTACTGTGTACAAACAACAACATTTCTGACGCAATGTTGGAGCAGATGAGCTTTGTTTTATATTCATATGAAAATAGCATTAAGTGGCAATTATCACAACACATTCCTTTTCATGTAACTCATTACAAAACAAACAAACAATTACAGTTAAGAAGATGCTATAAGATAAATGACATATCCAATCATTTAGAGCAGGAATTGATGATCAGAGTTAATTGAAGCGCATCATTGATTACTGTGAAAAAGATCTGCAACAGGAACCCTGGTCCTCACAGAGGAACCCTGCAGGAACCCTCCAAGAACCCTGCAGGAACCCTCCAAGAACCCTGCAGGAACCCTTCCAAGAACCCTGCAGGAACCCTCCACAAACCCTGCAGGAACCCTCCACGAACCCTGAAGGAACCCTTCAAGAACCCTGCAGGAACCCTTCCAAGAACCCTCCAGGAACCCTCAAGAACCCTGCAGAACCCTCCAGTGCTCGTCTGTGAGGACCTGCAGAGTTCCTCTTCACTCCTAGGGTCCATGATTCACTAAGCGGTTCCAGCAGACTGAGTAGAGGCTCAGGAAGCTGTCAGGAAGCTGTCTGTAAATCAATGTGCAGCTGTGGAGGGTTAAGGAGACAGAGTCCTCCTCTTTCCTGCTCACCACTTACCTGGACCTGCATGGGGGAGTCAAACAGCCAAATAATAAAACACACACCCATGCTCACACACATACACACACACCCATACCCACACACACACACACACACACACATCTCTTTCTCATCTCATCTTCTCTAAGCTGCATCATTTCTTCAACTGAACTCTCTGGACAGATAAATGATTGATTGGAATATTGTGTGATCTGTGATCCAGACCGCCCTGCACCGCCCTGCACCGCCCTGCACCGCCCTGCACCCCCCTGCACCGCCCTGCACCCCCCTGCACCGCCCTGCACCCCCCTGCACCCCCTGCACCGCCCTGCACCCCCCTGCACCGCCCTGCACCCCCCTGCACCCCCCCTGCACCGCCCTGCACCCCCCTGCACCGCCCTGCACCGCCCTGCACCCCCCTGCACCCCCCTGCACCGCCCTGCACCCCCCTGCACCCCCCTGCACCGCCCTGCACCCCCCTGCACCGCCCTGCACCGCCCTGCACCGCCCTGCACCCCCCTGCACCGCCCTGCACCCCCCTGCACCCCCCTGCACCCCCCTGCACCGCCCTGCACCCCCCTGCACCCCCCTGCACCGCCCTGCACCCCCCTGCACCGCCCTGCACCGCCCTGCACCGCCCTGCACCCCCCTGCACCGCCCTGCACCGCCCTGCACCCCCCTGCACCCCCCTGCAACCCCCTGCACCCCCCTGCACCCCCCTGCACCACCCTGCACCGCCCTGCACCCCCCTGCACCGCCCTGCACCCCCCTGCACTGACCTGCACTGCCCTGCACCCCCCTGCACCGCCCTGCACCCCCCTGCACCCCCCTGCACCGCCCTGCACCGCCCTGCACCCCCCTGCACCGCCCTGCACCGCCCTGCACCGCCCTGCACCCCCCTGCACCCCCCTGCACTGACCTGCACTGCCCTGCACCCCCCTGCACCCCCCTGCACCCCCCTGCACCGCCCTGCACCGCCCTGCACCCCCCTGCACCGCCCTGCACCGCCCTGCACCCCCCTGCACCGCCCTGCACCCCCCACTATGAGTCTAGCAGGCACAGGACCAAGGATCAGTGAAATTAATAAATAAATGGTAAATATCATTTAGAAATGCAAACCCAGTTTATTGTAACTGGAGCACCTTGATCAGCTGTCCTCCAGGAGAAACCAGAGGAACTAGAGGAACCAGAGGAACCTGAGGAACCAGAGGAACTAGAGGAACCAGAGGAACTAGAGGAACCAGAGGAACCAGAGGACCAGAGGAACCAGAGGACCCTGAGGAACCAGAGGACCCTGAGGAACCAGAGGACCCTGAGGAACCAGAGGAACTAGAGGAACCAGAGGAACTAGAGGAACCAGAGGAACTAGAGGAACCAGAGGAACCAGAGGACCAGAGGAACCAGAGGACCCTGAGGAACCAGAGGAACCAGAGGAACCCAGAGGAACCAGAGGACCAGAGGAACCAGAGGACCCTGAGGAACCAGAGGACCCTGAGGAACCAGAGGAACCAGAGGAACCAGAGGAACCCAGAGGAACCAGAGGACCCTGAGAAACTTGAGGAAGAGGCCACACTGAGCCTGGGTTCCAGTGTTTACAGAGTTAAATAGAATTAAATACGATAGAAAACGAGAGAACATGTAGGTTGTTACTGAGTGGTTAACTCTGGGTTGGGTTATGTTGTTCTTCCACAGTGACGTCAGCAGGGAAACAGACAGTTCATCTGAACCAAGACAGGAACCAAGATATTCTGCTGTCAGAACACACAGGATGTGCTGCTGGTTCTGTAGGTGTGTTCATGTTCCAGCACTGTCTACCCAGCAGCAGCGTAACCACAACCCTGGGACAGGACCTTCTTCAGCTGGGTGTGTCTGTGACTCAAGGAACCAGGGAAATGTAGTCCTTCACCAGTATGGAGGATGTAGTCCTTCACCAGTATGGAGGATGTAGTCCTTCACCAGAATGGAGGATGTAGTCCTTCACCAGTATGGAGGATGTAGTCCTTCACCAGTATGGAGGATGAGTTCTAGACCACACTAGACCTCTCCTGACCAGTGGAGTTAAGTGAGGACGTCCTGGAAGCTGTAACAGAACTCTCTCTCTCCCAGGTCCATGTTGTAACAGAACTCTCTCTCTCCCAGGTCCATGTTGTAACAGAACTCTCTCTCCCAGGTCCATGTTGTAACAGAACTCTCTCTCTCCCAGGTCCATGTTGTAACAGAACTCTCTCTCTCCCAGGTCCATGTTGTAACAGAACTCTCTCTCTCCCAGGTCCATGTTGTAACAGAACTCTCTCTCTCCCAGGTCCATGTTGTCCAGTGTTAATCCCCCAGATCAGTTAGGGCAGGTGGAGGGCTGGTCAGCTCCACCTGCTTCCTGATACAGGCAGGCCAGGCAGAGTTAGTACTGTTACTGCACACCGCACAGGAAGAGCTGGTTACTGACAGGAAGAGGAGGGGCTGACATCACAGGGAAGGTGCTAACTAGCCGGTCACATGACTTATCCACCTGCAGGAGAGAGAGGGGGGGGGAGAGAAGAAGAAGGATTGTTCACACAACTTTCTCACACAACAAAAACATGATTCATGCATCCCATCCTGAGAGAGGGGGGCTGGGTTCCAGAGTGTTCTACAGGTTCTGAGGGGGCTGGGTTCCAGAGTGTTCTCCAGGTTCTGAGGGGGCTGGGTTCCAGAGTGTTCTGAAGGTTCTGAGGGGGCTGGGTTCCAGAGTGTTCTCCAGGTTCTGAGGGGGCTGGGTTCCAGAGTGTTCTGAAGGTTCTGAGGGGGCTGGGTTCCAGAGTGTTCTCCAGGTTCTGAGGGGGCTGGGTTCCAGAGTGTTCTGAAGGTTCTGAGGGGGCTGGGTTCCAGAGTGTTCTGAAGGTTCTGAGGGGGCTGGGTTCCAGAGTGTTCTAAAGGTTCTGAGGGGGCTGGGTTCCAGAGTGTTCTACAGGTTCTGAGGGTGATGGGTTCCAGAGTGTTCTAAAGGTTCTGTGTCTCTCACCTGGGTTCTAAAGGTTCTGTGTCTCTCACCTGGGTTCATCAGCGTTCTACATCAACATGGCTCTCATGGCTGCTTTGCTGATCCTTTTCCTGTTTCTCATCCTCTTCCTGGTGTTGGGAGCAGGGCGGGCGGGGGGGGGCAGGGCGGGCGGGGGGGGCAGGGCGGGCGGGGCCCGGGGGCACGGCGGGGGAGCGGGTGGAGGTGGTGGATGTTTCTGAGGGAACTGAACAGACAATGCACTCTTAGAACACAAGAACGTGTGAACTCACATAGAACGTTGGAAGTAGAATAATGAGTGAGTGTTCTACCTGCTGTTAGTGTGGTGGCAGGATGCTGTGAGATGATGAGAACCTCCTGGTTCAGCCTCTGTGTCCTCTGCTCCTCCAGGAGCAGCAGCTCCTCCCTCCCTTTCCACCCCGGAGTGTCGTTGTCTCTGACACGCCCCTTCAGGTCCTGATTGGTCTCTTCGGTGGGGCGGAATCGGTTCTCCTGTCTCTGATTGGTCTCTTCGGTGGGGCGGAATCGGTTCTCCTGTCTCTGATTGGTCTCTTCGGTGGGGCGGAATCGGTTCTCCTGTCTCTGATTGGTCTCTTCGGTGGGGCGGAATCGGTTCTCCCGCCTCTGATTGGTCTCCTCGGTGGGACGGAATCGGTTCTCCTGCCTCTGATTGGTCTCCTCGGTGGTACTGGTCTGTTCAGAGGAGGCGTTTCCTTTCCTAGGTCTGGACTGCTTAGCTGAGCTGGTTCTCTTGGGGGGTCTGTCTGTGAGGGGGGCTTCCTTAGGGGGCCCATCTGCCCCCTTCTTCTTGGATTGTCTTTGCCCTCTCCCCACCTGGGCTGTCCCAGCATACCCAGGCCCCGCCTCCTGTCTGCCCCCCAGGACCCCAGGCCCCGCCTCCTGTCCGCCCCCCAGGACCCCAGGCCCCGCCTCCTGTCTGCCCCCCAGGAACCCAGGCCCCGCCTCCTGTCCGCCCCCCAGGACCCCAGGCCCCGCCTCCTGTCCGCCCCCCAGGACCCCAGGCCCCGCCTCCTGTCCGCCCCCCAGGACCCCAGGCCCCGCCTCCTGTCTGCCCCCCAGGACTACAGGCCCCGCCTCCTGTCTGCCCCCCAGGACGTCAGGCCCCACCTCCTGTCCGCCCCCCAAGATGGAGCTGTTTCCTGCCCAGTTGGGGCTCCAGTGTTGCTCCAGGAGTTGCTTCAGCTGGATGTGTTTCAGCTCATCCCGTCGATGCAGCTCCTCTTTGGAACGAACCTTGGTGTTGCCCCCCTGCCCCTCCTGCTGCCCCTCCTGCTGCCCCTCCTGCCCTGGCCTGTAGGGGGCAGACTTCTTCTTGGGTCCTGCTGGAGGCCGAGGTGCTGGCTGGCAGTGACACTCCACATGATCCACCACTGAGACCACTGCCTTGGCATAGCTGGGCTGCTTGTTCAGATACTGAACCTTCATCACCTGGTGAGGAAGAGGACCACACAGGGAGAAGGAACATCTTAGGTGGTGTCAAGTGTGTGTGTGTGTGTGTGTGTGTGTCACTTGCAGGTGTCTGGTGCGTGTGAACAGGAACAAACTACAATTTCTTGGTGTGTTTCTGGTGTGTGAGTGTGTATGTGTGTGTCTGTTGTGTGTGTGTCTGTTGTGTGTGTGTCCCACCTGCAGGTGTCTGGTGTGTGTGAGAACAGGAACACACTGCAGTGTCTTGGTGTTGCAGCACCCAGAGCAGCGTTGGACCTCCACACAGGGGGGCCACAACAGGAAGTCAGCATTGCTGCGATCCAACATGGCGCGTGTGACCTCGGTGACCTCTGTACGGACCTTACACTGGGCCTGCTCAGCAGGCTGGGCTTCTGAGGCAACACACACACACACACAGACAGACAAACACACACACGCAGACACACACACCCACAGACACACACACACAGACAGACACACACACAGACACAGACACACACACAGACACAGACACACACACACAGACACACACACACAGACACACACACACAGACACACACACACAGACACAGACACACACACACAGACACACACACACAGACACACACACACAGACACACAGACACAGACACACACACACAAACACACACACACACACAGACACACGGGTAAGTTTAGGTTTTAAGTATTCAGATTCAGATTCAGATTACTTTATTGATCCCGAGGGAAACTCCTTTGTATCAACGGCACACAGTCTCGCAAAGCACACAAGGGTAAGGGTGTGAGGTAAAAGATTACAAAGTGTACACAGGGGTAGAAGTATGAGCTGATACATGCTGTCCTTGACATAATATGATAGGTAGCAGTGACTGCAGTGCTGTAGCAGCTGATTCCAGGATGCAGAATGTGCAGACATCTCACTTTCTGAGGTGTCGGTTCAGCCAATCACTAATGACTTCCACCAGTACTGGTTCCCACCCCTCAGATTTGTCTTCAGTCATCATTCACACTGAGCAGACACAGCTTATAGGATCAGATCCTGCGGTCCCTGTGAGCTGACTAACAGGTGAGGATGAAGATTGATGACCTGGGAGGAGGGATTCATCACGCTAAAGGTTAAAGGTCACAGAAGAGGAGCAGCAGAACCTTGCAGGTGACGTTCATGAACCCAGACTAGTCTGGGAGATTTCAGCTCCCAGTACTGACATCATCTGACTCCACCTTAAAGTCTTCAACAATTTACGGCCAAATGTGGGACTCACCCGGTCTGATCCCACCCAATCTGGTTAGGGTTAGAGCTGGGGTTAGGGTCAGGGTTAGAGCTGGGGTTAGGGTCAGGGTTAGAGCTGGGGTTAGGGTCAGGGTTAGAGCTGGGGTTAGGGTCAGGGTTAGAGCTGGGGTTAGGGTCAGGGTCAGGGTTAGAGCTGGGGTTAGGGTCAGGGTTAGAGCTGGGGTTAGGGTCAGGGTTAGAGCTGGGGTTAGGGTCAGGGTTAGAGCTGGGGTTAGGGTCAGGGTTAGAGCTGGGGTTAGGGTCAGGGTTAGAGCTGGGGTTAGGGTCAGGGTTAGAGCTGGGGTTAGGGTCAGGGTTAGAGCTGGGGTTAGGGTCAGGGTTAGAGCTGGGGTTAGGGTCAGGGTTAGAGCTGGGGTTAGGGTGAGGGTTAGAGCTGGGGTTAGGGTCAGGGTTAGGGTCAGGGTTAGGGTCAGGGTTAGGGTCAGGGTTAGGGTCAGGGTCAGGGTTAGGGTCAGGGCTGGTCAACTTACCCAGACTCCGAGGGACTCTGTTCATGCTGCTGTTAGAGGCAACACCCTCCTCATCCTCATCTGAGAGAAAACATTCAACAACCATGTTCAGATTCCCAGTTATCCGGGCAGTGGGTGACTGAGGGGGGGGGGGGGGGGGGGGGGGGGGGGGGGGGGCCCCAGATAAAGACGGACAGAGCACCAAAGAGCAATGATGAAAGCTAGATTTGGATGTGGGAAGCCAGATTGAAGTGTTTCCTTGTCCAGCTGTGTGTGTGTGTGTGTGTGTGTGTGTGGAGCCCAGAGTTGTGTCCCCTCTTGTGTCCAGCCTGTATCTCTGAATCTGACTTCTCAGCTGATTCAGTCTGTTTGTTTCCACAGTTTATTGTTGACCACAGCTGGAACAGAACTCTGCCCACTGTGGGTCTGTCTGCTATGACTGAGTTGTGTGTTTCACTGTGTCTCCACTGTCTGTCAGGCAGACAGGCAGGCAGACAGACAGACAGACAGACAGACAGACAGACAGACAGGCGGACGGACAGACAGACAGACAGACAGGCAGGCAGGCAAGCAGGCAGGCAGGCAGACAGGCAGACAGACAGGCAGACAGACAGACAGACAGACAGACAGACAGACAGGCGGACGGACAGGCGGACGGACGGACAGACAGACAGACAGACAGACAGGCAGGCAGGCAAGCAGGCAGGCAGACAGACAGACAGGCAGGCAGGCAGGCAGGCAGGCAGGCAGGCAGACAGACAGGCAGGGGGTATTTACCTGGAGCCTCAGAAAGCAGCAGCTGTTGCAGGTCCTGTATGGAGGCGATGGGGCTGTTTCTAACCAGCTCTACCAAGGCTGCAGGCAGAGACCCTCCCTGAAGAGAGAACAGCAGGGGGTCAGACACACACCCCACACACCCCACACACCCCACACACCCCACACAGCAGGGGGTCAGACACACACCCCACACACCCCACACACCCCACACAGCAGGGGGTCAGACACACACCCCACACACCCCACACACCCCACACAGCAGGGGGTCAGACACACACCCCACACAGCAGGGGGTCAGACACACACCCTACACACCCCACACACCCCACAAACCCCACACAGCAGGGGGTCAGACACACACCCCACACACCCCACACAGCAGGGGGTCAGACACACACCCTACACACCCCACACACCCCACATACCCCACACACCCCACACAGCAGGGGGTCAGAGACACACCCTACACACCCCACACACCCCACATACCCCACACACCCCACACAGCAGGGGGTCAGAGACACACCCCACACACCCCACACAGCAGGGGGTCAGACACACACCCCACACACCCCACACAGCAGGGGGTCAGACACACACCCCACACAGCAGGGGGTAAGACACACACCCCACACAGCAGGGGGTAAGACACACACCCCACACAGCAGGGGATCAGCAACACCCCACACTGCTCCACCAACACCCCACACTGCTCCACCAACACCCCACACTGCTCCACCAACACCCCACACTGTTCCATCATCACACCACAGTGCTCCACACATCACCACACTCCACCACCACTGCTCCTCTACCTCAACACACTGTCCACACAGTTAGACAGACAAACAGACAGACAGACAGACAGACAGACAGACAGGCAGGCAGGCAGACAAGAAGACAGACAAGAAGACAGAGAGAGAGAGGTGGCAGAAAGAGGGGGGAGGGAAGAGAGAGGGAGGAGGGGGGCGTGTCTGTACGTGGGACTGACACCGGCCTGACAAAGAGCTGCCTATTAGCCTGTCCTCATCTGCTAACACTTAGAGGTCAGAGGTCATCTAGGGAGCAGGAAGTGGGGGATGGAGGGACAGAGAGAAGGGAGGTGGATCTGGACTGAGCTGGACATTTAGGGACAAATGATGATGGGAGGGGAAGGAGAGGAGGAAGAGAGGTGGAGTACTGGAAGCGTTTATCGAGTGCTGAATGACCAGCAGGTCAGAAACATGGAGAGACTCAGAACCTTGGAGGAAGCATGGAGGCTTCCAGTCAGATCCACCCATGGCTGAGCATCACCCCCGGCCTCTACTTTGGCCTCCAGCGAGGGGCTGATTAAGATGTTCCGTTCAGGTTGTGGAGAACACAATGGTGTTCCTCAGGGAAGTGAGAGAGTGGCCATGTTGTTCTCACACTGTGCGTCCTTCATTGTCCGAGGCTGGACAGTTTGGCTGGACAGAGGGGCATGCTGGGAAATACCCAGGAGCATGCTGGGAGATACCCGGGAGCATGCTGGGAGTTACCCAGCCTCACAGATGCCCCTGAGGACGAATCAACATTTCCTCCCCAGCCCCCCAGCCCCCCAGCCTCTACCCTGACCCCCTGTCTCCCCAGCCCCCGCCTGTGGCCTTCAGCTTCCCCCCGGCCCCTGTCATGACGATTTGTGTCTGAGCAGGAAGAATTAAATAAACACTTTACTCAGAGCAACATCTAAACACACCCAATATAAACAGGTACACACTCATGCAGACAAAATACATCAACACAGCTCACAAATGCAATAAACACAAAAACTGATGGGGCCTGCAGACGAGCTGCACCATGGGGACCCTATGAGGAAGAACATCGAATGAGGTTCCACATCTGGTGCCTTATGTTCTGGATTGTATTACTGTGTAGCGTTATGGAGTTTCCAGAAGTGAGTCCGGTCCAGAGAGACAGAAGGCCCCACCAGACCACAGTGTTTCCTGAAGGACCGGACCCCAGATCCTGGACAGCAGAACCCAGCAGGTGCTGCTGCTGCTGCTGAAGAGATCTGATGCAGGTGACCAAACCAGCCAACTTCCTGGTCTTAGGGCCGGCAGAGTTGAGGGCCAGCAGAGCTGAGGACCAGCACAGCTGAGGGCCAGCAGAGCTGAGGGCCAGCAGAGCTGAGGACCAGCACAGCTGAGGGCCGGCAGAACTGAGGACCAGCACAGCTGAGGACCAGCACAGCTGAGGGCAGGCAGAGCTGAGGACCAGCACAGCTGAGGACCAGCACAGCTGAGGGCCGGCAGAGCTGAGGACCAGCACAGCTGAGGGCCAGCAGAGCTGAGGGCCAGCAGAGCTGATAGCCAGCAGAGCTGAGGACCAGCACAGCTGAGGGCCGGCAGAGCTGAGGACCAGCACAGCTGAGGACCAGCACAGCTGAGGGTCGGCAGAGCTGAGGACCAGCACAGCTGAGGACCAGCACAGCTGAGGCCGGCAGAGCTGAGGACCAGCACAGCTGAGGGCCGGCAGAGCTGAGGGCCAGCAGAGCTGAGGGCCAGCAGAGCTGATAGCCAGCAGAGCTGAGGGCCAGCAGAGCTGATAGCCAGCAGAGCTGAGGACCAGCACAGCTGAGGACCAGCACAGCTGAGGGCCAGCAGAGCTGAGGACCAGCAGAGCTGAGGGACAGCAGCGCTGAGGACCAGCAGAGCTGAGGGCCAGCACAGCTGAGGGACAGCAGCGCTGAGGACCAGCACAGCTGAGGGCCAGCAGAGGAACACTGCAACACAGGAAGGACTGGATCTGAGACTAAACAACTGACAGACCAACAACAAAGAGGAGGTGTGTCCTGTTCTGCTTTCTTTCAATGGTCACTTCCTCTAACTTAGTCCTTTCATATGATGTGGAGCTGTGAAGACTGAGACCCATTTAGTGGATGATCATGAGGTCAGGTCTGGACTGGTCTGGTCTAGACTGGTCTGGTCAGGTCTGGTCTAGACTGGTCTGGTCTAGACTGGTCTGGTCAGGTCTGGTCTAGACTGGTCTGGTCTGTTCTGGTCTGCTGGATTCCCAACAAGTGGTCCACAGAGACCATCCAGACCTCCAGGTCTCTCTGGGTCCACTGGGTTCTCTATGAGCAGCACATGGTGATGGTGGCAGATCATATGATGATGTCTGTTGACATGTTCACTGACATGTTTCATGAGCACAAGCACATCTGGAAGGGTCGTTACCATGGCAATCACAAGCAACATGTTGAGAAGCAAAGTCAACACTGAGGTCATGCAGACTGTCTGTACAACAGACAGAAGACAGACAGGACAGACTGGACAGACTGGACAGACAGGACAGACAGGACAGACAAACAGGACAGACAGACAGGACAGACTGGACAGACTGGACAGACTGGAGACAATAGAGACAGAGTGATGTAGCAGAGGTGGTTCAGTGTTAGAACACAGCAGTGTCCCTGCCTTCCAGAATCCAACCCTAGTCCAGAGAAACAGCAAGGATGACAACTCAACATGTCAGTGTTCAGGATATGACACAGTGTTCAGGATATGACACAGTGAAGTTTTTTTGTTGTTGTTGTAAATAAATTAATACCCTGGCAACGAAACCCTCAAGTGTTTTATTTTTATTTTTTTACTTTCCTTGAAAAAAGTTGTTCAGAGAGAACACTAGTGTTTTAATTTAAGGCCCAGAGAGAGACTGCAGAGAACACAAGCTCGTGAAGTCAGCTGCTAGAAGAGAACAAACACGAAGTTTAACTGCGGATCAAATCCAAACCTCGAGCTGTCCTCATGTCCAGGTCTAGAGTAGAGAGTTAGAGCGAGACTGAGACCGAAATAAAAGTATAAAAAGAGAATTAAGAAAGACGGCGTTATGCCGGTGCACGTGCACACTTACCTCGGCCTTCCCCACGGGCAGACTGATCATCATCAGCACCGCGAGCAGCTGAACCCACGAGCTCATGTTGCTGCCCAGGCCTGTCCGTGATAGACCGCGCATTTATGGAGGCCCGAGTCTGTCCTCAGCACTAGGCGCGCGGGGACAGCGTCTCGCACACTGGAACAGCGTCTCGCGCAGTGGAACAGCTCGCGCTCAGACTGGACTCCCACGCTGTCTTCTCTAGTAACGGATCCCGTGAATTAACGACTGTACTCAGCTAACCCACTTAGAACCTTAGAACCTCCACCTGGTCCAGAAACTCTTCAGCGGGGGAACATTCACCAAGAATGGTCCGTCTAGATAGTTTTCTCTGTTTCCAAACTGCTGATTACATTAAATCATTCCTACGGCATCTTATTCCTTTAATATGGATGAATGTTAGTCTGCCGCCTGTATTAGAGCCTGTAATGATACTAATGTTAAAAAGTCGAAAACCAACACGGACTAATGAAGCCTAATAACACTGGTTAGAGTAACAGTTGTTTACTTTAAGTACATTTTCTAAGTTGTTTCAAACGAGCGAAGCGTTTCTATTGGAAGCAGTGCGGTAATTCTATAAAGAACAAACTATTCACACTATTATACAAAGACTGACGATTCCTGATGTCTTCAAATAATCCCAGTTTAAAAAGTTTGACATTTCAATAATCAAATATCATTGAAAAGTCCTCACGCGCCTCCACGAGAATAAAACAAATCCCGGTTTAGTCTTCGTGTTGGTAGTTCTGTTCTTCTAACGGAGGCACACAGCAGCACGAGCCACACAGCAGCACCGTCTAACGGGAGCTTGCAGTCCTGTTCCTTGGAGGCTTATCGCCGTCTAAAAGTCTCAGCTGCGCGCGCCAGTCCTGCTCCAGGCTGATTACGGCTCGAGCAGGTTTGCCGCGTGCCTCTCCCGCCCCTGAAGGCTGGTACACGAGATACACACATTGGCACGAGCTGCCAGGCAGGGACGTTTCTAGGATTGAAAGAAAGGGGGGGCTTAGCCCCTGGCATTTTCTGTCGACGGGGGGGGGGGGGGGGGGGGGGGGGGTAGTCGTACCGCAGACCGATGCGAGCCAGCCAGCGATTCCCAAAGACATCCGTTTTTCACTAGTTTTTCGAACTTGTGGGTTACATTTTTGACGCTCAAGTGACCGACATTTAACCGAGAGCATCCGGTAATTTTCGAAATAAAATATTGTTATTAATTATCGTGTTTCTTTGGCGGCCCGATAATAATCCCGATAATTATTTAGGGGGGGCTGAAGAACATTTAGGGGGGCTTCAGCCCCCCTAAAACAGGGCTAACGACGCCCATGCTGCCAGGACAGCGTGATCATGAAAGCTTCTAGGAAGAAGACTGACATGAGACTATAGATCTCCTGTAGCTCCGGATATGACGTAATGAAATGATCAGGTTCACATTCAGACTGATGGAGCTGCAGGATCTGACTGGGGAAAGCATCAGCATCTGTTTAATAACTAAGACCTTTCTGGAACTATAATAACAGAGAAGTGTTGTCGCTGGTTGCCAGGTTCTCTGTCCTCTGGCCACAGACCTGAAAGGTGTCTCTAAATATCATACAGCTATTCTCAGAGTTGTGACCTTTAAATGTGCTCATGTTTAGGGAACATTTCAGGAACAAAGACTTCAGGTCACCACAGCACAACTTTACTGAGTTCAGAAAACAGGAAACCAACATGGCAGACTTGAGATAACTTTAACAAACAGAAGAGAGCTGTTTTATTGGAAGAAATATACTTTCTACAAGCTGAATGCCTTGGGGAACAAGATATGGGGGGGGGGGGGGGGTGAGAGAGGGTTCAAAGCAGTGGTTCTGCTGTAGAAGGGGTGAAACCCCCCCCCCCCCCCCAAGGGGTGACCCCCCCCCCCTAAGAAGTCCAGAAGACCTCAAATATTTTAGCGAGTGTTGTCCTGTCTCAGTGTAGCATAAAGGCTGCTCTGTACGCAAGCTGTGTGTGTGTGTGTGTGTGTGTGTGTGTGTGTGTGTGTGTGTGTGTGTGTGTGTGTGTGTGCGTGTATGACTGTGATATGTGTATCAGTGTGCATGTGATGTGTGTGTGTGGATCATCTTCAATGCATCTCAGTGTGTGTGTTTATGTGTGTGTCCAACTGTATTCACAAGGCACTATGTATGCATTCATGTGTTGTCAATGTGTGTGTGTTCATGCCATTTGTGAATGTGTGTGTGTGTATGTGTATGAATGTGTTCCTTTTCAGTTGTTACTTCAGAGAGCTCTTCCTCTAAAGTGCTGAAGTGAGATCAGGTCACAGGTGATGGGACTGGGGGCGGGAGGGGGGAGGGGGGGAGGGGCGGGGCAGAGGGTGTAGCATCTACTGTTTGATCTCAGCTGCTGGTCTCAATGTTGGGAAAATCCCTTCTCATCAGAGATCTGCTCCTCCTCCTCCTCCCTCTCCTCCACACCCTCCCTACTTCCTCAAACCTCTCCTCCTCCTCCTCCTCCTCCTCTCTCCTCTCTCCTCTCTCCTCTCTCCTCCTCCTCCGGGGCATGATGGGTTCAGGTGGGTGGTGATCGTGAGGGGAGAGAGGTGAACTGGTGTCTGCATAATCTTGTCAGCAGGAGAGAGGCTGATGGGAGGGAGGGAGGGAGGGAGGGAGGGAGGGAGGGAGGGAGGGAGGGAGGGAGGGGAGGGAGGAAGGGAGGGAGGGAGGGAGGGAGGGAAGGGAGGGAGGGAGGGAGGGAGGGAGGGAGGGAGGGAGGGAGGGAGGGAGGGAGGGAGGGAGGGAGGGAGGGAGGGGATGAACTTGAGTGACAGAAGCATTATTGGAATGCACCTTTCTGTAGTCAGAGAGAGAGAACGTTCTAACAGGACTGAAAGCAGCCAGAGGCAGAACAGAGAACCGTCAAGGACACAGAGTACTTGTGGAGAACACTCAGGCCTTCTCTTCCTGTATCGTCTTCCTCCTGAAGCCAGAGTGATCTCTCACGCCACACGCACACACACACACTGAGCTGGATGACACCCGTCAGCCTCCACCCTCTAGCCTCCCACTCTCCAGCCTCCAGCCTCCAGCCTCCACCCTCCAGGCCTACCTCCTCCTGCTATAAAGAGGTAGATGAGCAGAGCAGAGGATCTACTGGAAATACAGACCAAATTCCAAGAAACATCTAGACTGGGTGGATCTCCAGAAATAGAAAGGGAGGAGATAGGATACAGGTGTGTTCCCTGAAACACACACACACACACACACACACACACTCCAGTGGTTCAGCCCCAGCATTGTTCTTCCTGTTTACAGAGCAACATCCCAGTGCCAACTGAGGCCAGGACAGACTAACCCTGATCATGTGACAGAAACACTAACACATGAGAGGAGAGGGAGACAAGGACTCGATCAGGAGAGGAGGTGGAGAAGGAGGAGAGAGGAGGAAGAGGAGGTGGAGGAGGAGGAGAGAGGAGGAAGAGGAGGTGGAGGAGGAGGAGAGAGGAGGAAAAGACCGTGGAGAGGAGGACGAGGAGGAGGTGGAGAGGAGAGGAGAGGAGGAGGAGGTGGAAGAGGGGAGGAGGAGGGGAAAAGGAGAAGGAGGTGGAGAGGAGAAGGAGAGGAGGCCGTGGAATAAAAGTCATCATGGTTTAGTGGTGGGGGAGGAGATGAGAGGTGAGAACACTAATGAGAGACTAGAGGAACAGTTAAACACTGAGAGAGAGGAAGAGGGGAAGTCCAGGACTCACCACCCTGGAGAGAGAAAGAGAGAGAGGAAGAGAGAGAGAGAGAGAAGGAGAGAAGGAGAGAGAGAGAGAGAGAGAGAAGGAGAGAAGGAGAGAGAGAAGGAGAGAAGGAGAGAGAGAGAGAGAGAGAGAGAGAGAAGGAGAGAGAGAGAAGGAGAGTGAGAGAAGGAGAGAAGGAGAGAGAGAGAGAGAGAAGGAGAGAGAGAGAAGGAGAGAAGGAGAGAGAGAGAAGGAGAGTGAGAGAAGGAGAGAAGGAGAGAGAGAGAGAGAAGGAGAGTGAGAGAAGGAGAGAAGGAGAGAGAGAGAGAGAAGGAGAGTGAGAGAAGGAGAGACATCATGAGAAAGAGACAGAAAGGCAGTACTTGTTCCCCAGAGAGATTTAGCTGAGAAGTTCTTCTCCAACAGTTCTGCCTCTCCAGTCTCTCACCAACAGTGTGAGACTGAGTGTGTATGTGTTAGCATGGACCCCCCCCCCCCTCCCCCCACACACACTTCCTGGTCTCCACATGGCTTTCCCATCAGCCCCTCTGCTTGTGTCTCAGCTTCCGGTTCCTGTCTAGTTTGTTCTCCCAGGTGTTTTCCTGTAGCCCTGCGGAAGGACCTGGTTAAGCCTCCTATCCTGGCCCAGGTACCGCTGCTTCCTCCTCCTGCTACACACACACACACACACACACACACACACACACACACACACACACACACACACACACACACACACACACACACACACACACACACACACACACCCTCCTATCCTGGCTCAGGTACCGCTGCTTCCTCCTCCTGCTACACACACACACACACACACACACACACACACACACACACACACACACCACACACACACACACACACACACACACACACACACACACACACCACACACACACACACACACACACACACACACACACCCTCCTATCCTGGCTCAGGTACTGCTGCTTCCTCCTCCTGCTACACACACACCTAATGCTACACACACACCTGCTACACACACAAACACATCTGCTACACACACACACAAACACGTCTGCTGCTACACACACATACATTCACACCTCCAGTGACACACACACACACACACCCTCCTATCCCAGCACGCCAGCCTCTCCCCAGCCCAGCTCTCTCCGTCTCTCTCCTTCATCCAACAATAACCAGAAAGCTGCTGGCTTCCTCTGTGTGAAACAATGGTAGGATAGCTTTGATGACCAGAGGAACACTGGGCTAGGTGCTGCATTATGTGGCTGGATCGGCTAGAGGTCTTCCTCTCCTCCTCTCCTCCTCTTCTCCCTCTCCCCTCCCCTCTCCTCCCCTCCTCCTATCTCTCTTCTCTCTCCCTCTCTCTCCTCTTCCTGCTCTGCCTCATTCTCTCCATCTATCAATGCCCTCATTTATTGAATCAGACTAGTCCTCCCAGGGTCAGTGTTGTGTTGGGATACAAGTTGCCCCTGACGACAAGCAGATAGTCCCGCCCACGCAAGCCATCCCTGTCCCTTTTGTCCAACCATCTGACAGTGGGGGTGAGGGGGGGTGAGTCACGCTGCATACCTCCAGGCACAACAGCACCCCCTGTTGGCAGGGGAAACCCCGGTGTTGTGGGTGTATTGTGTAGCACCAGCAGTCATGACATCACAGGATGTGTGTGTCTCCCACGCCAGCTATTGGTCGATGTGGGAGGGGGAATCCACAGGTGCAAGAATCTCTCTCTGTGTCTCTCTCTCTGTCTCTCTCTCTCTCTCTCTCTCTGTCTCTCTCTCTCTCTCTCTCTTTCTTCTTTCTGTCTCTCTCTCTCTCTCTCTCTAACCACGTCTCTCTCTCTCTCTCTGTCTCTCCCTGTCTCTCTCTGTCTCTCTCTGTCTCTCTCTTTGTCTAAACACGTCTCTCTCTGTCTCTGTCTAACCATGTGTTTCTGTCTGTCTCTCTCTCTCGCTCTGTCTAATCACGTCTCTCTCCCTAAACTTTCTATGTCTCTCTACTGTTGCTCTCTGTCGCTCTTTCAGCCTCTCTCTCTCTGTCTCTCTCTGTATCTCTCTACTATGTCTCTCTCTCTCTCTCTCTCTCTCTCTCTCTCTGTATCTCTCTACTATGTCTCTCTCTCTCTCTCTCTCTCTGTATCTCTCTACTATGTCGCTCTCTCTCTCTGTCTCTCTCTGTATCTCTCTACTATGTCGCTCTCTCTCTCTCTGTATCTCTCCATCTCTCCTCCATGGTCTGTGGTGACATTAACTGCATCAATACCTTATATTGTTCTAATGTAGCTGAGTGGAAGAAAAAAACCCTCATTAAAATTCAGCATGAAGTCAGTCATAACTGTCGCCAATTAGAAAGTTTTAGGAGCGCTGTGATGTTTCATGACTGAGATCAAGGCTGCCCACAGCTTCTCTACTCTGTGAAGTGGTCTGGATGTGTGAAGTCACACACAATGAACCCAGCAACAAGAACAGCCTTGTCTTGGCACAGGAGATGTGTTGCTGCATTGTCAAACAAGGCGTGGACAACATTCTTCATTAGGAATGTAATCATAATGATAGTGTATTCATTCTTCATTAGGAATGTAATCATAATGATAGTGTATTCATTCTTCATTAGGAATGTAATCATAATGATAGTGTATTCATTCTTCATTAGGAATGTAATCATAATGATAGTGTATTCATTCTTCATTAGGAATGTAATCATAATGATAGTGTATTCATTTAGCAGACGCTCTCTAACCAAAGCCATGTACAGTGAGGATTCCATCCTGCAACCTTCTGATCTGCAGTCGACTGTTTTAAACCCTGATCTCTCTTCTCTCTCAGGGGATTGGTCTAGATATACCTCCCTGTGTGAGGCCCGGGCTGTGATAGGCTGACAGGCCCTGTGACATCACGGGTTCTGGCCTCATCAGACCGGGTTCAGGAAACGCTGTGAGCTCATCCAATCAACAGGTGGACCTATCTAACCATGATGTGTCTGAAGTGAATGTGAGAGAGTCTGTGTCTTTACACCAGCCCTGACCTGTATCACGTGCACACACACACACACACACACACACACACACACACACACCCACACACACACACACACACACACACCCACACACACACCCACACACACGGCAGGAGAGGAAACTGCAGCACAATGATAAGGTCTCAGAACACAATGGGCTCAGCAGCGCTCAGTGAAGCCATGCTCAGTTTAGATCAGAGAGGTCAACAGGCTGCTACCTTCTCATGATGACTCTGACGGCTGCAGAACCATCCGGAAATACCAGCCAAATATGAAGATGTGAGAGAGGAGAGGGAAGGAGGAGGAGGAGGGGGGGGATGATGACAAAGAATGTGTTTAACTTTCCCATGGTGTGGTTATGGTTGCTCTGGTTATGGTTGCTCTGGTTATGGTTGCTCTGGTTATGGTTGCTCTGGTTATGGTTGCTCTGGTTATGGTTGCTCTGGTTATGGTTGCTCTGGTTATGGTTCCTCTGGTTATGGTTCCTCTGGTTATGGTTCCTCTTGTTCTGGTTCCTCTTGTTCTGGTTCCTCTGGTTCTGGTTCCTCTGGTTCCTCTGGTTCTGGTTCCTCTGGTTGTGTCAGTGGTTTCTTTACCTGCGACCAATCATCAGTGTTTATCAGTCCACCCTCCTCCCACCCTCTCGTACCCACAGGGTGCAGCCTTCCCTCTCCTCTCCAGCCCCCTGGGTGAGGACCATCTCCCAGTGTCCACAGCAGAGCCTTGTCCTGTTCAACAAAGCCCCGGAACAAGACAGTGATTCAGATCGGAGCTCCTCTGGGCGTCTTCCTGACAGCACAGCAGGTCACAGCATGAAGGCTGTGTTCTGTCACTGTTCTGTGTCCAGCAGGACACTGTAGTTTGTTCCTGGGCTCTGCCAGACAGAAGGTCAGGGTATTCAGGTCCAGGGAAAGGTCTTGCCGCCTGTCTGGCATCCTAGAAAGGTTAATGAGGGTGCAGGGTCAGAGGTCAAGGCTGCAGACGTCCTCCTCCTCAGATCTGAAGACGACTTCTGGATTCAGTACTTCAGGAGGAGGAGAGAAAAGAGGAGAGAAGGAGGAGGGGGGGCGAGGAGAGAGGAGGAGGAGGAGAGATGGGGGAGAGAGGATGAGAGGAGAGGGGAGGAGAGGAGAGGGGAGGAGGAGGAGAGGAGGAGGGGGGAGAGAGGAGGAGGGGGGAGAGGAGAGAGGAGGAGGGGGAGAGGAGAGAGGAGGAGGGGGGAGAGGAGAAGCTCTGAGACTAAAGCAGAAAGGAACAAGCTTGTTCACTGTGACTCTCTTACACTTGGTTTCCACATCCTCCCCATGCAGGTCTGAAGTACGTCAGTGTGTGTATGTGTGTGTGTGTGTGTGTGTGTGTGTGTGTGTGTGTGTGTGTTCAGAGGAAAAGGCCAACTGTATTGTCCAAGCAATTCTCCAGCAATTGAGTTCCCCCTCATCACCAGTTTCTTCCTCTCTCTCCCCCCCACCCCCCCACCCCCCCCACCCCCCCACCCCCCCACCCCTCTGTCGTGTGGTCAACAATAGTCTATTCTGTGCTGTTCCGTGTGAGGAGCCACACCCAGACCAAGGCTGCTCTGCTGGAGGGAGGCTGGACTGAGGCTGAGGCTGCTGGAGGGAGGCTGGACTGAGGCTGAGGCTGCTGGAGGGAGGCTGGACTGAGGCTGAGGCTGCTGGAGGGAGGCTGGACTGAGGCTGCTCTGCTGGAGGGAGGCTGGACTGAGGCTGAGGCTGCTGGAGGGAGGCTGGACTGAGGCTGAGGCTGCTGGAGGGAGGCTGGACTGAGGCTGAGGCTGCTGGAGGGAGGCTGGACTGAGGCTGAGGCTGCTGGAGGGAGGCTGGACTGAGGCTGCTGGCTCAGAAGGACAGGGCCTCAATTCTTGTCTGGCTGCTTAGACAGCTGAGAGGAGCAACAGTCTTATCTGTCTCCCTGGCCTCCACCCAGCCTCCACCCAGCCTCACCTTCCTCTCCCCTCAGCCTCCCCCTCCCCCCAGCCTCTGATCCACACTCCCCTCATTGTCAGATAAACATACAGTCTGTGGGTGCACGTCTGCACCAGCGCAATTATAGAACGATGTCTGATGGCTGCTCGGGAGAGATGGGGGGGAGACGGGGGGGGAGACGGGGGGGAGACAGGGGGGGGAGACAGGGGGGGGAGACGGGGGGCTTTTGTGTGGAGGTGGAATGTGGTGCGCTTGGCATTTTTCTGCAAAAGGGCAGCTTTCTGGAAGCTGATGCCAAACAGAAGAGGGTGAGATCACGGCTGGCTGGGCCCACTCACTGCTCACTGCTTTATCTCTCTCTCTCTCTCTCTGCCTCATTCTCTCTCTCTGCCCCATTCTCTCTCTCTGCCTCTCTCCTTCTGCCTCTCTCTCTCTCTGCCTCATTCTCTCTCTCTCTTCCTCTCTCCTTCTGCCTCTCTCTCTCTGCCCCATTCTCTCTCTCTGCCTCTCTCCTTCTGCCTCTCTCTCTGCCCCATTCTCTCTCTCTGCCTCTCTCCTGCCTCTCTCTCTCTCTCTCTGCCCCATTCTCTCTCTCTCTCTCTCTCTGCCTCTCTCCTTCTGCCTCTCTCTCTCTCTCTCTGCCCCATTCTCTCTCTCTCTGCCTCTCTCCTTCTGCCTCTCTCTCTGCCCCATTCTCTCTCTCTCTGCCTCTCTCTCTCTCTCTGCCCCATTCTCTCTCTCTGCCTCTCTCCTTCTGCCTCTCTCTCTCTCTCTGCCTCTCTCCTTCTGCCTCTCTCTCTGCCCCATTCTCTCTCTCTGCCTCTCTCCTTCTGCCTCTCTCTGCCCCATTCTCTCTCTCTCTGCCTCTCTCCTTCTGCCTCTCTCTCTCTCGGCCCCATTCTCTCTCTCCCTCTCTTTCTGCCCCAGTCTCTCTATCTCTCTGTCTCTACATGTCTCTCTCCATCTCTGACTCTTAATCTTTGTCCATCTCTCTCCTTCTCCCTCTCCCCCTCTCCCCTCCTGCCCAGGCGTGTGGCCTTTGCGAGGGGCTTGTGGTCGGGGTTTGACTGCCCAAGATAAGAGGTGGAGGTCTGTGTGGATGGAGGGTCCGGGTCCAGCTGACAGAGAGATAGGCAGGCAGGACCATTGTTAGCGTAGCGACCGAGCTCTGGGTCAGAGACGGGTGCTGAGAGAGATTAGAGAGAGACTGAGCATGAAACACGTCTGAATCCCCGTCTAGAGAAACACAGCAGACTGGTAACTGCAGCCACAGCCCCTCAGGACTGAAGCTAACACTTGACATTCTTCAATCTCGTTGACATTTTTAAATCAAGGCTCTTGTTGTGCGGAGCTGTCTCATGTTTCAAGGCTGGATAGAACGCTGCTAAGTGTTCTTGCTTTTCATGTTGGTTTGTTGTTTTATTAAATTCTCGCAGTCGGATCACATCTAAATAAAGAATCTGAGTTCCAAGTTCATGTTCTCAGTCTGGTCACAGAGGCAGAACATCACAGGAAGCACACACAGACAGACAGACAGGCAGGCAGACAGGCAGGCAGACAGACAGGCTGACAGGCAGGCAGTGGTTAGTAGTTTAAAAGAGAGACCATATTGAGTTTCCCTTGTAAGCTGAGCATGGGAATGATTACTTGTAAAACTCTAGTTCATGAAGAACTGGTTAGGGTGAGTTTCAGAGGGGTCGTGTGTGTTGGATATAAAAGGTGAAGCACTTACCCAGAGTCCTGCCCTCTGCTGTCTGCATACGGAAAATCGTTGGGGTTTGATGGAAACCCAAAGAGTGGCACAATAAACTGTGCAAAGTGAACCAAGAGAAGACATTTCTCATGGGGAAGCGCAAGTACAAGAACCAGGGAGGCCAAAGCGTATCCTGGGGTGTAGGTTTGATCACACCCCTTTGGGCTACAGGGTGATGATCAGTATCAGTCAAAGGTGTAGTGTGGTGGTGCATGAGTGGGGCTAAAACCCAAAGAAGACTGGGCTACGATGAAGGTCCTGAGCCCTGGACCACCACATCCTGCGTGCTGTCCCGAGTGGGACCCAGGAGGGCCGCATACCTACCGCCCACCCAAACAAGCTGCTTGTTAACACCGCTAGGTTACCACAGCCTGCCCGGAGAGGGCCTGAAGATCTCCCTCCCAGACTCATCCAAACAAAACTGCTTGAGGTGAAGGACACCACAGTCTTGCCTAGAGAGGCTAGGGGGAATGCTGGCGGAAGGGAGGGAACATTCTAGGGGTACCGGTGGGTGAAGTCCTGGGACTCCTTCCCATTGAGCTAAAACCTCTGGACCTCACCAAGATTCTACCAGCGCTAACTAGAGAATCCTGAATCACTCACCTATGGATCAACTAGAAGACTGTGAGAGGATGGTTGGATCAGCTTGACATCCTCCCTAACACACAGACAGGTAGCACACAGACAGGCAGCACACAGACAGACAGGCAGCACACAGACAGACAGGCAGCACACAGACAGGCAGCACACAGACAGACAGGCAGCACACAGACAGACAGGCAGCACACAGAACAGACAATAATCTGGGAAACAGAAAGCTCCGGCACTTAAGACATTCCCAGAGAATTCCAGGCTGCCTCCTGAGCTCAGCTCTCTCATCAAGGCCTCTCTGGAGATCTTACTGAGTGTAGTATGTGAAGGAATGTTACCAGGGCAGGGGGGCAGGGGGCAGGGGGGCAGGGGGGGCAGGGGGGCAGGGGGGCAGGGGGGCAGGGGGGGCAGGGGGGTCGTGCATTTATGTGGAGCCAACTGATTTTAATGGATCATATATAAACAATTTAAAATAGTATAATCAAAGGTGGTTTCAAATGACAGTCAAGGAAAATGTCCCCAAAGTCTGAATAGGATGGGAACGTTTTGCAGTTAGACTGGATCAGGACAGATCTCAGAGTTAGACTGGATCAGGACAGATCTCAGGGTTAGACTGGATCAGGACAGATCTCAGAGTTAGACTGGATCAGGACAGATCTCAGAGTTAGACTGGATCAGGACAGATCTCAGAGTTAGACTGGATCAGGACAGATCTCAGGGTTAGACTGGATCAGGACAGATCTCAGAGTTAGACTGGATCAGGACAGATCTCAGAGTTAGACTGGATCAGGACAGATCTCAGAGTTAGACTGGATCAGGACAGATCTCAGAGTTAGACTGGAACAGGACAGATCTCAGGGTTAGACTGGAACGGGACAGATCTCAGGGTTAGACTGGAACGGGACAGATCTCAGAGTTAGACTGGAACAGGACAGATCTCAGAGTTAGACTGGAACAGGACAGATCTCAGGGTTAGACTGGAACGGGACAGATCTCAGAGTTAGACTGGAACAGGACAGATCTCAGAGTTAGACTGGAACAGGACAGATCTCAGAGCTAGACTGGAACAGGACAGATCTCAGGGTTAGACTGGAACGGGACAGATCTCAGGGTTAGACTGGAACAGGACAGATCTCAGAGTTAGACTGGAACAGGACAGATCTCAGGGTTAGACTGGAACAGGACAGATCTCAGGGTTAGACTGGAACAGGACAGATCTCAGAGTTAGACTGGATCAGGACAGATCTCAGGGTTAGACTGGAACAGGACAGATCTCAGGGTTAGACTGGAACAGGACAGATCTCAGAGTTAGACTGGAACAGGACAGATCTCAGGGTTAGACTGGAACGGGACAGATCTCAGAGTTAGACTGGAACAGGACAGATCTCAGAGTTAGACTGGAACAGGACAGATCTCAGAGCTAGACTGGAACAGGACAGATCTCAGGGTTAGACTGGAACAGGACAGATCTCAGGGTTAGACTGGAACGGGACAGATCTCAGGGTTAGACTGGAACAGGACAGATCTCAGAGTTAGACTGGAACAGGACAGATCTCAGGGTTAGACTGGAACAGGACAGATCTCAGGGTTAGACTGGAACAGGACAGATCTCAGAGTTAGACTGGATCAGGACAGATCTCAGGGTTAGACTGGAACAGGACAGATCTCAGGGTTAGACTGGAACAGGACAGATCTCAGGGTTAGACTGGAACAGGACAGATCTCAGGGTTAGACTGGAACAGGACAGATCTCAGGGTTAGACTGGAACAGGACAGCTATAGCAGTGATCTGTCACCACACGGGTCTCAGCTCGCCTGTAAAAATCCAGGATGTCTAAATACAGAGGCAGATCTCGAACCATTTTCCCATCGGCCCTCTGGTCACACCAAGCCACAGCCTGGATACTGGACACTGGATACTGGACACAGACATGAAGACAAGACATGCAAGCACTCTGCAAGCATGAGAGCAAATCTAAATCAAATCAACATGTATTTGTATAGCCCTTTTTACAAGCAATGTCACAAAGGGCTTCAAATATGCCCATAGAACTGCCCCTCAACCAACCTAAACCCTCAAGGAAGACAAGGAAAAACTCCCAGAAAAACTCACTAGGGAGAAAAAATGGAAGAAACCTTGGAAGGAGCAGTTCAGTGAGAGGCAGTCAGGTGCCAGGTAAAGTGTGGCTGTGTGTGTGTGTGTGTGTGTGTGTGTGTGTGTGTGTGTGTGTGTGTGTGTGTGTGTGTGTGTGCGTGTGCGTGTGTGCGTGGGGGGCATAGTGTCCATGCACATGAGTTGTGTTATACGAAACATTTCTCCCTCTTTACATATAAACTGCAAATGAAGCAGTTTTCCATCTAACATTAATGATACTGAAGCATTTGAAGCCCTGAAGAGGCTGAGTTGGTCTCAAAAAGTCTCAGAAAGCTCGATATCGCCGCCGTGTGTCTGGATAGTAGAATACAGTCTTAAGGAAACAGTTAAGCACGTTATCGGTGTCTTAGATCTGATGTGTTTCACAGAATACTGCCCTCTTTCCTCCTCCACTCTTCTAACAAAGACAATAAAAGTGAATAATATTTTTTTAAACCATTTTTATACCTGAACTAGGAAGTTCTATACCTTCAGATTAGCATATTACGCCCCAGCAACGCGTATCAAATGTTTGTCTGAAATGTATGTGTGCATCCGCACTTTAAGGTTTCGCAGTCGTTCCAAACACACACCGACCCCGCCGGTGTTCTCCTCTCCGGTTCTGCAGCTCTCCTCTGCGGCTAAACTCTGAACAGACCGGAGGAAGATCCTAACCAGGACCCTCTCACTAAGGCCGCCCCGCTCCGGTGCCCGGTGTTATAGAAGACAACCACTGGAGGAGATCACAGGTAATATATGACACATTCTGCTGCTGTAGGGAGGACAAGGTGTTCATCAAGGAGTTCTACAAACATGTGCATCTTTACATGTCCTCTAGTTCAGTGGTTCTTAACCTGGGGTGCGCGCACCCCCTGGGGGGCCGTTGGAGATCGCAGGGGGTGCGCAGAATTTTGTCTGCTGTGAGGTTTTGACGTCACGTTACCAAAATTATATTTCTTAAATGACATTACAGAATCCTAACAACACATCCAAATGGTGTGCGCAAAATTAAAACATTTAAAAATTCATTGCAAACAAGTTAAGTCTCCATCATGCAATTTCATGAACGTATTTTTCGAGGAAGAGCTAGTTGTAGGCATGCGTGTATTGTTACCATGACGATGAGCCGTTCACAGTGCAGCCATGGGCGTCGTTAGCCCTGTTTTAGGGGGGCTTCAATGTTCTTCAGCCCCCCTAAATAATTATCGGGATTATTATTATCGGGCCGCCGAAGAAATACTATAATTAATAACAATATTTTATTTCGAAAAATTACCGGATGCTCTCGGTTAAATGTCGGTAACTTGAGCGTCAAACATGTAACCCACAAGTTCGAAAAACGAGTAAAAAACGGACGTCTTTGGGAATCGCTGGCTAGCTCACTCGCGCACCCCCCCCCCCCCCCAGGCGGGGTGGGGTGGGGGTGCGCGGCTTGTCTTGGTCATAGCTAAGGGGGGCCTTCGGGGGGAAAAGGTTAAGAACCACTGCTCTAGTTCATGTAACTAACATTAGTGAGACCTTGAGGAGTGCAGGTTCAGTCCTGATTAGCCACGCCCAGCCAGGTGAGCCACGCCCTGGAGGTGAGCCACGCCCCGGAGGTGAGCCACGCCCCGAAGGTGAGCCACGCCCCGGAGGTGAGCCACGCCCCGGAGGTGAGCCACGCCCTGAAGGTGAGCCACGCCCTGAAGGTGAGCCACAACCAGCCAGGTGAGCCACGCCCCGGAGGTGAGCCACGCCCCGGAGGTGAGCCACGCCCCGGAGGTGAGCCACGCCCCGGAGGTGAGCCACGCCCCGGAGGTGAGCCACGCCCTGGAGGTGAGCCACAGCCTCCAAGGAGGACATACAGTGTGTGTGTAGTGATTGTGTAATTGTGTGTGTTTCCAATAAACAAAGCAGTTATAATACTAAAACAAAGTCTTGTCCTGGTTAAGTATTCTTGTTCTCACTAACAGACAGACATCTCCCTGTTCCTCTGACATCCCACAGCTGCAGTTCATCATGACTCAGATAATAAAACACTGACGATTTGAGTTTGGAGGATTTTATTATTGCAAACATTCACAAGGCTGCTCATAACAAAGGCTCACTTGGTATGTGTATGAGAGTGTGTGTGTGTGTGTGTGTGTGTGTGCATGAGTGTGTGCCTCCCTACCACGCTGGTCAGTAGAAGTAGTCATAGAGCTGGTCAGCTCTCCCAGGTCAGGGACACTCTAACCTGGATTCACCTGTATGCTCCATATTAGCAGCACACAGCACAGGAAGTTGGTACCTTGTTCCAGTAATCACCAGGAAGTGACTGAGAACATCAGCTTCATCCGTGTGGCCGTCAAACTGACCAATCACACGAGGAGTGACTCTAACGTGGCTTAGAGCTCCAGTTCGATCTTGACGTCCATCTTGGCTCTGTAGGGCTCCAGCAGGGGGCGGACCTCCTCGTCCAAGAAGCGTCTCACCTGGGGGGGGGGGGAAGACTCTTAACACAGGGCTGTCTATCAGAGCTCAGCCACACAGGAGCCTCGGTTGGAGGAGGAAGAGGAGGGAGGGAGGAAGGAGGAGGAAGAGGAGGGAGGGTAGAAGGGTGGAAGAGGAAGAGGAGGCTGATGTTGGGGAGGAGGAAGAGGAGAAGGAGGAGGGGGGCGGAGGGTAGAAGGGGGGGGCGGGGGTAGAGGAGGGGGGCAGGGATACCTGCTGTGGGGCACGGCCGATGAAGGTGGTGGGGTCCAGGAGGGAGTCCAGCTGGTTGAGGATGGGGGTGAAGTAGGGGTCAGCCTGGACCCTGGCCAGCAGGTCGTTATCCCCGCCCTCCTGTTTGACCACAGCAGCAGCCTCCTGGGACAGCACCCGGATCTTCTCATGACAGTCCTGCACACGCATGGGGGCGGGGTCAGCTGACACACAGCAAGCTACGATGTCACATGACGTAGACAGACAGGAAGTGAACACACCTGTCTGTTGCCTCCAGCCTTCACCATGGCCATGATGAGGTTCTCAGTAGCCATGAAGGGAAGCTCATGACGGATGTGTCTCTCGATGACCTGGAGACCAGCGAGGAGAGACAAGAGAGTCAGGAGAAGAGAGACCAGCGAGGAGAGACAAGAGAGTCAGGAGAAGAGAGACCAGCGAGGAGAGACAAGAGAGTCAGGAGAAGAGAGACCAGCGAGGAGAGACAAGAGAGTCAGGAGAAGAGAGACCAGCGAGGAGAGACAAGAGAGTCAGGAGAAGAGAGACCAGCGAGGAGAGACAAGAGAGTCAGGAGAAGAGAGACCAGCGAGGAGAGACAAGAGAGTCAGGAGAAGAGAGACCAGCGAGGAGAGACAAGAGAGTCAGGAGAAGAGAGACCAGCGAGGAGAGACAAGAGAGTCAGGAGGAGAGCGAAGGGCAGGGTGGGGGGCAGGGTGGGGGGCAGGGGCAGGGTGGGGGGCAGGGCTGTACCTTGGGGTAGACCACCAGGCCCTCAGTGATGTTCTGCAGAGTGCTGAGGATGATGTCAGCGGTCAGGAAGGACTCAGGGAGAGAAATCCTCCTGAGGAAGAGACAGACATGAGCAACAGAGCTGGAGGAACACAGACAGACAGAGACACAGACAGACAGACAGACAGACTCACCTGTTGGCGCTGTCGTCCAGTGTCCTCTCCAGCCATTGGACAGCAGCGGTCTGCAGGGGATCAGAGATGAGCGCCATCAGATGGCGAGCCAGACTACAGCAACGCTCTGCCCGCATGGGGTTCCTCTTGTAGGGCATGGCACTGGAGCCTGCAGAGGGGGGCAGGGGGGCGGGTCAGCAGGTCACCAGACACACTGGGTGAGAGGGTACATGGGATCTAGTCATGACGCACCAATCTGCTCCTTCTCAAAGGGCTCCTCTATCTCCTTCAGGTTAGCCAGCAGGCGGATGTCAGTGCAGATCTGATGAAGGACAAGAGGAAGAGGAGTTCACATTAACAACTGATCTAACCTGGTGTTTCAGAGACAGCTAGGTGGTGTTTCAGAGACAGCTAGGTGGTGTTTCAGGGGCAGCTAAGTGGTGTTTCAGGGGCAGATAGGTGGTGTTTCAGAGACAGACAGGTGGTGTTTCAGAGACAGCTAGGTGGTGTTTCAGAGACAGACAGGTGGTGTTTCAGAGACAGACGGGGTGTTTCAGAGACAGATAGGTGGTGTTTCAGGGGCAGATAGGTGGTGTTTCAGGGGTTTCAAGGTTTCTCTCACCTTGTGGACGGAGGCTCCCAGACTGGCCAGGCTGGTCAGAGAGTCGATATCCACCTTCCTGCTATACGTCTGTCCCGTAACCATGTAGGCTCTGCATAGCAACCATCACAAACACCAGAGAAAAGATGTTATGAAGCAAAAAAGAGCTCTGATGGATGGGAGGGCCTGTGTGAGTGTGTGTGAGTGTGTGTGAATGTGAGTGTGTGTGAATGTGAGTGTGTGTGAATGTGTGTGAGTGTGTGTGAATGTGAGTGTGTGTGAGTGTGACTGTGTGTTACTTTTTGAAGCCTGCCATCTCTGTGACCATCCGGTCCAGCTCCTCCACCTACAGAGATGAACCCAGAGTGAGCAGCGGAGGAGGTGACATCACGATGACATCATGATGACATCATGAGTGTCGGTGTCTGAGGTGTCACCTTGTCATGGTCCCCCTGGAACAGCTGCAGGAAGCTGGCCTGTGTGCCCGTGGTTCCTTTGACCCCCCGGAAACGCAGGTCGTCACGGGAACGCTCAAGGTTCCTCATGTCCATGATGAGATCCTGCAGCCACAGACACGCCCTCTTCCCCACCGTGGTCAGCTGGGCGGGTCTGGGGGAGGAGGGGGGAGGAGGGGGGAGGAGGGGAGAGAACATAAGCACATCTACAGTCATGGCAGTGAAACATTGTCATTCACTGTCAGTCATTCACACTGGTGATGTGTGATACAGAGTATGTAGACAGTATGTAGACAGTATGTAGACAGTATATAGACAGTATGTAGACAGTATACAGACAGTATATAGACAGTATGTAGACAGTATATAGACAGTATGTAGACAGTATACTGACAGTATAATAGTATTCCTACTCACTGGTAGTGGGTGAATCCCAATGTTGGCAGGTCAGCATACTTCTCAGCAAAGTTCATCAGTCTGTCTATGACCCTGGCCAGCTGAAGGCACACAGGACAGGGTGTTCAGGTACTGAGGAGGGTTAACAGGTGTTAAGGTGCTGAGGAGGGTTAACAGGTGTTCAGGTACTGAGGAGGGTTAACAGGTGTTAAGGTGCTGAGGAGGGTTAACAGGTGTTCAGGTACTGAGGAGGGTTAACAGGTGTTAAGGTGCTGAGGAGGGTTAACAGGTGTTAAGGTACTGAGGAGGGTTAACAGGTGTTCAGGTGCTGAGGAGGGTTAACAGGTGTTAAGATGCTGAGGAGGGTTAACAGGTGTTAAGATGCTGAGGAGGGTTAACAGGTGTTCAGGTACTGAGGAGGGTTAACAGGTGTTAAGATGCCGAGGAGGGTTAACAGGTGTTAAGGTACTGAGGAGGGTTAACAGGTGTTAAGATGCTGAGGAGGGTTAACAGGTGTTAAGGTACTGAGGAGGGTTAACAGGTGTTAAGGTACTGAGGAGGGTTAACAGGTGTTAAGGTACTGAGGAGGGTTAACAGGTGTTAAGGTACTGAGGAGGGTTAACAGGTGTTAAGGTACTGAGGAGGGTTAACAGGTGTTAAGGTACTGAGGAGGGTTAACAGGTGTTAAGATGCTGAGGAGGGTTAACAGGTGTTAAGATGCTGAGGAGGGTTAACAGGTGTTCAGGTGCTGAGGAGGGTTAACAGGTGTTAAGATGCTGAGGAGGGTTAACAGGTGTTAAGGTACTGAGGAGGGTTAACAGGTGTTAAGGTGCTGAGGAGGGTTAACAGGTGTTAAGGTGCTGAGGAGGGTTAACAGGTGTTAAGGTACTGAGGAGGGTTAACAGGTGTTAAGGTGCTGAGGAGGGTTAACAGGTGTTAAGGTGAGGTGAACACTGTCCTCTCACCTTGGGCAGCAGGATGTCAAAGCCGTCTCTCAGCATGATCAAATCCTGAAGGACAGAAGGAGGCTGGATCATTACAGTGTCAGAGATGCTGTGTTTAAATGGGCTGTGCAGAAGGTGAGGGGGGCCCGGTGAGGGGGGCCCGGTGAGGGGGCCCGGTGAGGGGAAGTTACCGTGTTGTCCCCCACGTAGCAGGAAGTGGCCCCCAGGTGGATGATGGGAGCGGCAGAGGGACAGCAGTGGGCGAAGGTGTGGACATGAGCCATCACATCATGTCTCAGCTTACGCTCCTCCTCCGCTGCCATGGAGAAGTCAATGTCCTCTCTGTGGCTCTCCATCTCTGCCACCTGGGCCTCTGTGATGGGCAGGCCCAGAGCCTGGGGGAGGAGAGGGGGGAGGAGGAGGGGAGGAGGAGGGAGGGAGGAAGAAAGAAGAGGCAACAAAGGAAGACATGAGAAAGAAGAGAAAGTTAAAATGTTACCGTTGAAGTTTCAATGTTTTTTCCTTGTAAACCACATTCTAATAGCAGCAAGGCTGCTGTTTCAGAACATGAGATCCAACAGCAGCTGATCTAAAGATGCTGACATACTGTCCTTATCTCTGCTAGACTGGGACACATGATCTAAAGATGCTGACATACTGTCCTTATCTCTGCTAGACTGGGACACATGATCTAAAGATGCTGACATACTGTCCTTATCTCTGCTAGACTGGGACACATGATCTAAAGATGCGGACATACTGTCCTTATCTCTGCTAGACTGGGACACATGATCTAAAGATGCTGACATACTGTCCTTATCTCTGCTAGACTGGGACACATGATCTAAAGATGCTGACATACTGTCCTTATCTCTGCTAGACTGGGACACATGATCTAAAGATGCTGACATACTGTCCTTATCTCTGCTAGACTGGGACACATGATCTAAAGATGCTGACATACTGTCCTTATCTCTGCTAGACTGGGACACATGATCTAAAGATGCTGACATACTGTCCTTATCTCTGCTAGACTGGGACACATGATCTAAAGATGCTGACATACTGTCCTTATCTCTGCTAGACTGGGACACATGATCTAAAGATGCTAACATACTGTCCTTATCTCTGCTAGACTGGGACACATGATCTAAAGATGCTGACATACTGTCCTTATCTCTGCTAGACTGGGACACATGATCTAAAGATGCTGACATACTGTCCTTATCTCTGCTAGACTGGGACACATGATCTAAAGATGCTGACATACTGTCCTTATCTCTGCTAGACTGGGACACATGATCTAAAGATGCTGACATACTGTCCTTATCTCTGCTAGACTGGGACACATGATCTAAAGATGCTGACATACTGTCCTTATCTCTGCTAGACTGGGACACATGATCTAAAGATGCTAACATACTGTCCTTATCTCTGCTAGACTGGGACACATGATCTAAAGATGCTGACATACTGTCCTTATCTCTGCTAGACTGGGACACATGATCTAAAGATGCTGACATACTGTCCTTATCTCTGCTAGACTGGGACACATGATCTAAAGATGCTGACATACTGTCCTTATCTCTGCTAGACTGGGACACATGATCTAAAGATGCTGACATACTGTCCTTATCTCTGCTAGACTGGGACACATGATCTAAAGATGCTGACATACTGTCCTTATCTCTGCTAGACTGGGACACATGATCTAAAGATGCTGACATACTGTCCTTATCTCTGCTAGACTGGGACACATGATCTAAAGATGCTGACATACTGTCCTTATCTCTGCTAGACTGGGACACATGATCTAAAGATGCTGACATACTGTCCTTATCTCTGCTAGACTGGGACACATGATCTAAAGATGCTGACATACTGTCCTTATCTCTGCTAGACTGGGACACATGATCTAAAGATGCTGACATACTGTCCTTATCTCTGCTAGACTGGGACACATGATCTAAAGATGCTGACATACTGTCCTTATCTCTGCTAGACTGGGACACATGATCTAAAGATGCTGACATACTGTCCTTATCTCTGCTAGACTGGGACACATGATCTAAAGATGCTGACATACTGTCCTTATCTCTGCTAGACTGGGACACATGATCTAAAGATGCTGACATACTGTCCTTATCTCTGCTAGACTGGGACACATGATCTAAAGATGCTGACATACTGTCCTTATCTCTGCTAGACTGGGACACATGATCTAAAGATGCTGACATACTGTCCTTATCTCTGCTAGACTGGGACACATGATCTAAAGATGCTGACATACTGTCCTTATCTCTGCTAGACTGGGACACATGATCTAAAGATGCTGACATACTGTCCTTATCTCTGCTAGACTGGGACACATGATCTAAAGATGCTGACATACTGTCCTTATCTCTGCTAGACTGGGACACATGATCTAAAGATGCTGACATACTGTCCTTATCTCTGCTAGACTGGGACACATGATCTAAAGATGCTGACATACTGTCCTTATCTCTGCTAGACTGGGACACATGATCTAAAGATGCTGACATACTGTCCTTATCTCTGCTAGACTGGGACACATGATCTAAAGATGCTGACATACTGTCCTTATCTCTGCTAGACTGGGACACATGATCTAAAGATGCTGACATACTGTCCTTATCTCTGCTAGACTGGGACACATGATCTAAAGATGCTGACATACTGTCCTTATCTCTGCTAGACTGGGACACATGATCTAAAGATGCTGACATACTGTCCTTATCTCTGCTAGACTGGGACACATGATCTAAAGATGCTGACATACTGTCCTTATCTCTGCTAGACTGGGACACATGATCTAAAGATGCTGACATACTGTCCTTATCTCTGCTAGACTGGGACACATGATCTAAAGATGCTGACATACTGTCCTTATCTCTGCTAGACTGGGACACATGATCTAAAGATGCTGACATACTGTCCTTATCTCTGCTAGACTGGGACACATGATCTAAAGATGCTGACATACTGTCCTTATCTCTGCTAGACTGGGACACATGATCTAAAGATGCTGACATACTGTCCTTATCTCTGCTAGACTGGGACACATGATCTAAAGATGCTGACATACTGTCCTTATCTCTGCTAGACTGGGACACATGATCTAAAGATGCTGACATACTGTCCTTATCTCTGCTAGACTGGGACACATGATCTAAAGATGCTGACATACTGTCCTTATCTCTGCTAGACTGGGACACATGATCTAAAGATGCTGACATACTGTCCTTATCTCTGCTAGACTGGGACACATGATCTAAAGATGCTGACATACTGTCCTTATCTCTGCTAGACTGGGACACATGCTGTAGACTGAGTGATAACACACACAGAGCTGGAAGTCATGAGGCATTCTGGAAATTCAATTAAGAATGTGAACCAACAGCTGATTAAACAACAGTCACAAGATGAACCACCTCCCCAAGCAGAGTGGGGCTTGGACACCAAGGCAGGGACAGAGGACATGAGGAGACAGTGAGGACAGAGGACATGAGGAGACAGTGAGGACAGGACATGAGGAGACAGTGAGGACAGAGGGCATGAGGAGACAGTGAGGACAGAGGGCATGAGGAGACAGTGAGGACAGAGGACATGAGGAGACAGTGAGGACAGAGGACATGAGGAGACAGTGAGGACAGAGGGCATGAGGAGACAGTGAGGACAGGACATGAGGAGACAGTGAGGACAGAGGGCATGAGGAGACAGTGAGGACAGAGGACATGAGGAGACAGTGAGGACAGGACATGAGGAGACAGTGAGGACAGGACATGAGGAGACAGTGAGGACAGAGGGCATGAGGAGACAGTGAGGACAGAGGACATGAGGAGACAGTGAGGACAGAGGACATGAGGAGACAGTGAGGACAGGACATGAGGAGACAGTGAGGACAGAGGGCATGAGGAGACAGTGAGGACAGAGGACATGAGGAGACAGTGAGGACAGAGGACAGTTCACTGCTTCAGGCTCCTGTTACTCTGACATTTTGAGGGTTTTTCTATTTTAGACTCTGACCATCAACTCTCCAGAGGAAAAGCATGTAACTCCAGAACGCTTCTGTGACTGAAGTAACAAGACAAGTTCCCAAATCTGCCCAGATCTCTACTGAATTAAAACAATACTGACATCACTCAAGAGTACATATACACTATAGTACTGCTACTTGTATACATATGTATATATATGTAAGTAGCACTAATCCAACATTCAAACAGGGCTGAGTAGCTCAGCTGACTAATCTGCCCCCCCCCCCCCCCCCCAGACACCCTGATGATCCGCCTGATATCTGACATGTCTGTCTATCTCACTACAGGTTTATAGAGGAACACAGCAGATCTGGTCAGCAGTGAGAGGATCAGGACACCCCGCCTGTCTTAGACAGACTTACTTTCAAAGGTCTCTGAAACTATATTTAGAGGGAAGGGAACTTGATCGGTCTGTATCCGAGGTCGCAAAGTTCACATTTACTCAAACCACATGCACATAGTTTCAGTTTGCAGCGGTGTGATAAAGTACTGTAGTAATTAAAAAATATGTGTGTGTCAGGTGTGTGTGTCAGGTGTGTGTGTATCTTCACACTGTCTCAGACCTTCTCAGCTTTGGCCAGGTAGATCCACAGGTTCCTCCAGGTCGTGAACTTCTTTTTGTCGCTGAAGTTATAAGACATCTCTTTACTGGCATAGCGGGACACCAGCGGGGATCTGTACTGCAGGAACTCTCCTCCTTCCATGTTGATCTGAGACAAACCTTGTGTTCTGTGCAGCAGCAGTGTTCAGAGCCAGCAGCAGTGTGTGTTCAGAGCCAGCAGCAGTGTGTGTTCAGAGCCAGCAGCAGTGTGTGTGCAGAGCCAGCAGCAGTGTGTGTTCAGAGCCAGCAGCAGTGTGTGTTCAGAGCCAGCAGCAGTGTGTGTGTGTGTGTGTGCACCACTGCGCCACTGCAGCTTTTACGACAGTCGACATGCGGCAGAAGGCGTGACTAGTGTGTTTGACATGCTGGCGCGTGAGGTAGTTTAAAGCGGCAGGAGGGTGTGTGTGTGTGCGTGTGTGTGTGTGTGTGTGTGTGTGTGTGTGTGTACTTTCATATCAGAAAAATCGGACAGTGACGCCCTCCCTAGTATGATATTGAGAATCCTGACTGGAGAATAAAAACCGATATACAGCCCTGTTTGGTGCAGTGCCTGCCTGCCTGCCTGCCTGCCTGCCTGCCTGCCTGCCTGTCTGTCTGTCTGTCTGAAGCAGCAGACAGTTTCTGTCATTGGAGGAACTCAGTCATGTCTGTATATCTCACCTTCACCCAAAGGCAATGATATAGAGGTGCGACACCTTTAGGCTACATTTTCTATTTATTTATAAAACTTTACGTCAATGAAAATCAAGGAAAATGTCGTCGAATTTCGTTTTTTATTGTGCGAAATATTTTCGCCTGACGCCCCAACTCGTGTGTTGTAATGAAACCGCAGCTGACAGGAGAGCGTGCATGCAGCTCCGCGTGCTGTGCGTGTCTGCGGGGTGAGAGCAGTCAGCCCCGCGTGCTGTCCGGTGACGAATCACATCCCTGAGCTGCAGACACCGTATGAAGCAGCCATCTGCATTGCACAATCTTTGTTATTGAAGAGATGACTGAGGAGAGTGAGGAGAGAGCAGAGAAGAGATGGGAGGAGAGGGAGGAGAGGGAGGGAGGGAGGGAGGAGAGGAGAGGGAGGAGAGGTGGGTGGAGAGGGAGGGAGCAGAGGAGAGGAGAGGGAGGGAGGAGAGGTGGGAGGAGAGGGAGGGAGGGAGGGCAGGGGGGAGAGAGAGGGAAGGCAGGGGGGAAAGGGAGGGAGGGCAGGGGGAGAGAGAGGGAGGGCAGGGTAGAGAGAGAATGAGGGAAGGGGGGAGAGAGAGGGAGGAAAGGGGGAGAGAGAGGGAGGAAAGGGGGAGAGAGAGGGAGAGAGAGGGAAGCGGGGAGAGAGAGAGAGGGAACTGGGGAGAGAGAGAGAGGGAGAGAGAGGGAAGCGGGGAGAGAGAGAGAGAGAGAGGGAACTGGGGAGAGAGAGAGAGGGAGAGAGAGAGAGGGATGGTGAGAGAACTGGTGATAGAGCAGGAGAGGAGGGGAGAGGCAGTTGGAGGAAGAGCGAATGTTGTTCCGGGAGAGAATGAGAGTGAGAATGAGAGACAGAGCCAAGAGAAAAGATTTCTCCTTTCAGCCTCTTTCAGACGAGTCAGGCTGACTTCCTTCCAGAAGGTTCTCTGAAGGAGCGACGGAGGACTAGCAACATCAAAAAAGGGAGAGAGAGAGAGAGAGAGAAGGGGGTCGACAGAGAAACAACAGCATCTCCACAAGATGGCTGCAGTGTCTTGTAGCTCAAGCTCTGGTAAGTGACTGTACACCTCAAAACGTTTCGCTTCTCATTCATTCATCTCTCAGGCTTTCGTCTCAGCAGCAACTGTTTTCCACCTCATGTCATTCTGCACCAAAAAAATCTAAACAGGAACCTGTTAGCCTTGTGTACTTCCTGTACCTCATCCTGTTGACAGCATGTGTTCCCAGCAGTGTGTTTATCTGTGTCCAGCAGGGGAGCACAGGGCTCAGCTCAGGCTGCTCCTCCTGGGGGGGCCTGGCACAGGGAAGTCCTGCTGTGGGAACAGCATCCTGGGAGAGGAGGTGTTCCAGACTGGGGAGGAGACCACACACAGCATGGTCATCTACAAGGAGGCACGCGGGAGACGCTTAACCGTGGTGGACACCCCGCCCTGGGCCTGTCCCACTGCCTCCACAGCAGGAGGCGACGGTGCTGATGAAGGGGGGGATGAAGGTGGGGATGATGGAGCTGCTGTCCAGTCTGAACAGGCGAGCATAGAGGGCCCTTTCATGGGGGCCATCCTGTGCCCCCCCGGCCCCCACGCCCTCCTCCTGGTCCTGTCCGTGTCCCAGCCCTTCACTGAGGTCCAGCGCAGGGCAGCTGAGGACCAGGTGGAGGCGCTGGGGGGAGGAGCCTGGAGGCACTGCATGCTGCTGTTTACATCCGTGGATCAGCTGCCTAAAGGGACGTTTGTGGAGGAGCACATCGAGAAAACTGGAGAGGCTCTGCAGTGGCTGGTGGAGCGGTGTGGCAGCAGGTACCATGCCCTGGACAACACACTCCGCGGGGGAAAGGAGAGCGCTCAGGTCCAGGAGCTGCTGGAGAAGGTGGAGGAGCTGGTGGAGGAGAACCAGGGATGGTACTTTGAATTTAACGAGCTTACCCTGCTGGAGGAGGAGCACGCCAGGAGGGCCCTGGAGGAGGAGAGGAGGAGGATGGAGGAGCAGGAGAGACTCAGGCCCAGCATGATAGGAGGGCCTCCTAGAGGTAACAGCAACAACTACATTTATATTTTTACAAAATAAGGAACTTGAAGACTTTTGTACATAGCACATCTTAGACAAGTGTTCTCACCTGTGTTTTCTCCATCCCTCAATCCCTCACCGCCATCTCTCCCTCTCTCTCTCTCTCTCCCTCTCTCTCTCCCTCTCTCTCTTTCTCTCTCTTTCTATCTCTCTCTCCATCTCCCTCCATCTCTCTCTCCCTGCCTCTCTCTCTCTCTCTCTCTCTCCATCTCCCTCCATCTCTCTCTCTCTCTCCCTCCCTCTCTCTCTGTCTTTCCCCCTCAGAGTTGAGAGTTCTTCTTCTGGGGTGGAAGGGGGTGGGGAAGAGTTCTGTGGGTAACGCCATCCTGGGTCGGCGAGACTTTGAGTCTGGCCTGGAGACGGAGCTCTGCATGCGGAGGCAGGCGCTGGTGGCCGGCCGGCGGGTCACGGTGGTCGACACCCCGGGTTGGGACTGGTTCTCTGTCAGACGCACCCCCAGACGTATCCGCCAAGAGACGAAGCGAGGCGGCGCCCTGCTGTACCCGGGACCCCACACCATCCTGCTGGTCCTGCCTGTGGTGTGCACCCTCAGCACCAGGAAGAGGCGGACACTGGAAGCCCACATGGAGGCCCTGTTTGGTGATAGGGCGTGCCTCCACACCATGGTACTGTTCAGCTGCGGTGATTGGCTGGGTCGCACGCCCATCGAGGAGCACATTCAGAGGGGGGGGAGAGAGCTGCACAGCCTGCTGGAATACTGTGGGAACTATTATCATGTGATGGACAGCAAGACCCCTGTGAAGGACTCCCGCTGTGTCTCAGACCTGCTGGACAAGATCGAGGAGATGATCAGAGAGAACGGGGAGGAAGCCTTCCTGCCCATAGCTAGTGAGTGTTACTACAACACACTGTGCAGGTCTCACTGTCCTGATCATGAATAATGGAGACTAACTATAGTCTCTCTTGTATATAAACACACACACACATCCCCACCACCATCAGTATTGTGTGTCCAGTATTGTCTGTGTCTGACTGCAGCTTGTTGTCTTTCCCAGTGAACAGTGACAGCGAGTCGTCTGACAACACCAGCCCAGAGGATGACTGTCGGGGCTGTCAGCTGCAGTGACCCAGCTACACTGATGTCACTTCCTGTCACATCCACCCAGGGGACAGTGTCACATCCACCTAGGAGACAGTGTCACATCCACCTAGGAGACAGTGTCACATCCACCTAGGAGACAGTGTCACATCCACCCAGGAGACAGTGTCACATCCACCTAGGAGACAGTGTCACATCCACCCAGGAGACAGTGTCACATCCACCCAGGGGACAGTGTCACATCCACCCAGGGGACAGTGTCACATCCACCTAGGGGACAGTACATCACATCCAGCCAAGAGACAGTGTCACATCCACCCAGGGGACAGTGTCACATCCACCTAGGGGACAGTACATCACATCCAGCCAAGAGACAGTGTCACATCCACCCAGGGGACACTACATCACATCCACCCAGGGACAGTGTCACATCCACCCAGGGGACAGTGTCACATCCACCCAGGGGACACTACATCACATCCACCCAGGAGACAGTGTCACATCCACCCAGGGGACAGTGTCACATCCACCCAGGGGACACTACATCACATCCACCCAGGGGACAGTGTCACATCCACCCAGGGGACACTACATCACATCCACCCAGGGGACAGTGTCACATCCACCCAGGGGACAGTGTCACATCCACCCAGGAGACAGTGTCACATCCACCCAGGGGACAGTGTCACATCCACCCAGGGGACAGTGTCACATCCACCTAGGGGACAGTGTCACATCCACCCAGGGGACAGTGTCACATCCACCCAGGGGACAGTGTCACATCCACCTAGGGGACAGTGTCACATCCACCCAGGGGACAGTGTCACATCCACCTAGGGGACAGTGTCACATCCACCCATCAGTGACCTGACTGACCAGTGGAAGAACTGGGATCCATGGAGCCGAGGTACACACTCTTTTGTTGTTGTAAAAAAACATGTGGCTGGCTAGTA
Organism: Neosalanx taihuensis; assembly: GCA_030340665.1. Classification (NCBI taxonomy): domain Eukaryota; kingdom Metazoa; phylum Chordata; class Actinopteri; order Osmeriformes; family Salangidae; genus Neosalanx; species Neosalanx taihuensis. The sequence continues at coordinate 514,535 of CM059298.1, forward strand.
AAATGTTTGTTGCTTATGTTTATGGATAAACATTCAATGATGCCACTTTAGTTGTAGTTCAGTACAACGTTCAGTCTCAGAAAATAACTTCAACGTCACCACAGAGAATGTTCTAGAGTCCCTGTGTCTTTCTGTGAGCAGAATACAGGAGTGTTTCCTAACAGACTCTCCTGACAGCCTCACTGTAACCTGCAGCTCTGCTGCTCTGCTGCTCTGCAGCTCTGCTGCTCTGCAGCTCTGCTGCTCTGCTGCTCTGCTGCTCTGCAGCTCTGCAGCTCTGCAGCTCTGCAGCTCTGCTGCTCTGCTGCTCTGCTGCTCTGCAGCTCTGCAGCTCTGCTGCTCTGCAGCTCTGCTGCTCTGGGTTAAAGCATGACTCTGTTTTCAATCTGTAACCATCAAGTGGATCTGTAAGCATCAGTTCTGGTTACGCAATGATGTTGCACTCATTCACTCCTGTGAATACATGTACATGTATAATGACGTTGCTCATATGTAATAAAACATTTTGCACTGGTCGTTGTTGTTCTTGCTGCATCTATTCTGTGTAGAGTGTCCATCAGTAATGACGGCATTAGTTCATGACGAATTGTTAATTACAATTAAGCTGTTACTTAACAGTCACTTCACAGCAGGAGGCAGTAACAATATGTGACGACTTTGGAAAGTTATTTCAGATCCTGTGTAGAACTTAAATAAATGATACACAACAACAGAAGGTATAGTTCATTTTTTGTGTTGTGATTGTGTTATGAACTATGACATTATTTGATCAACTTGTATTTAGCGTGGGGAGACAGGATAACCAAGGAAGGTGTTATCATCCCTGTAAAGGCTGCTTTAACAATCTGCAGATACTGAATTAGCTGTAGTCAACATCTGAGCTGTTGCCTCAGTCTGCACCAGCGCACACAGCAGTGTGATCTTAGGAAAAACACATCATGTTGTTCCTTTAGCTCTCTAAACCATAACATATGATGCTGATGCTTATGTAATGTGATGGGAGTCAGGTGGCTGAGCTGTAAGGGAGTCCGGCTAATAATCAGAAGGTTCCTGGTTTGAACCCTGGCTGTGCCATTATGACATTGTGTCTCACTTCACCCTACTTGCCTCAGGGGGAATGTCTCTGTACTTGCTGGAAGTCTCTCTAGATAAGAGTGTCTGATACATGACATGTAAACATGTAGCTGTAACATGTGATGTGCAGAGGGGTGTAACACCTGAGGATGAGCTGCCTCTGATGAGCTGCCTCTGATGAGCTGCCTCTGATGAGCTGCCTCTGATGAGCTGCCTCTGATGAGCTGCCTCTGATGAGCTGCCTCTGATGAGCTGGAATTGAAATTTATGTACAAGTTTAGTTTATAGAACAAACTCAGATAACAAGTGAGGGGAACTTGAGTAATGGTCCAGGTGGTCGATGAGCAGCAGGTGAGCCTGGTTCAGGTGCTCTTCTCCAGGCCAGTAGGCTGAGGCTCTGCTGAGGTAACCAGACTGACAGGCTGCCTGGCCTGGGGATGACCAGCCCCCTCCACAGGGAGGAGAAGGGAGGCAGATAATAACCTTCATCCCAGCCTGGACGAGGGATTCAGAGTAGAATGCTAGAAGTTTCAGATCTCAACATTCTGTTACTGCAGCACGGCTGAAGTCAACACTTCCTGTCTCTCTCTCTCTTTACCTCAACACACTATAGATCTAGGAAGATCAACACCTCCACCTCAACACTTCCTGGAACCACTGGATACTGTAGATTTACAATGTTAACGCAGTTGTTATATTTTATTATTATTCAACAAAAAATTGTTGTGACCTCTTACCTCTCTTCCAGTGGGTCAATATCCTGCTAATATGACGTGTTTGTGAAAACGTGCAGCAGTTTCACATGACGCTGATTTGATAAGAGTGCAGCGTGCCTGTCAGGCTGGGGTCATTATCCTGCACACGAGCAGCAAAGCCTTCTGGGTAACTCACGAGACAGGAGTGCAGTCCTGGTCAAGCCTGACCTATCAGCTCGCAGCTGAGGGTCATGTGATCAGGATGGAACAACTTCCCTATAAAGAGGACAGCTCACAAGCTGAGACAGAAACCTTGATTAGACAATTCAGAGCAGAATCCTAATGTTCTGTAGATCTTTACATGAGCATTAATATCCCTTCATCAGTATCCAGCAGACTGTTACAACTTTAATGAACATTAATTCTACTAAATGGTTTGTGAATGTTGAAAGGCGTAAAAAACAAAAATTGGGTGAAATTGTTTTTAGATTATTTTTATTAAGGATTACAGTGGATACTTTAAAATAGTTCATATGGTTAATAAACTCCCTAACATGGTTTAAAAGTCTGTCCATTAACCGTAATACACATACTGAGTTAATAAGTGACTACACAACAATACAAAGTTTCTATTGTGAAGAAAATACTTTAAGGTTTTCATAAACGTTCACATTGCTATGCTCAATGACTGATGCCCTTTGTAAAAGCTCTCTCTTGTAAGTCGCTTTGGATAAAAGTCTGCTAAATGAATAAATGTAAATGTAAATAAAGGATGTTTGAAATAGGATCATTATGTCTATAGATAAGTACAGATATGCTAATCTTGAGCTACAAGACAAGCTGAGTGATTTATCAGGTGAGTAGGAAACATGAATTTATGAGGGTGTTTCTGAACATCTACAAGCATTCAGATCAGATCTACACCTTCAAACAACACATGTGGATTCATACAACATCGTCCTGTCAACTTCCTGAACATCTACAGTCAGGTACTGTCAGAAGGTCAGAGGTCAGTAGCTCCTGAGCTCTTGAGGAGCTTGGCCAGTCGCACCTCCTCCATCAGCTCCTTCAGGTACTGGATCTCCCTGCTGAGGGAGGCAGCTGTGTCCTCCAGCTCCTGGTTCCTCCTCTCCAGCTGGCTGGCCTCGGCGCTCAGAGCTTCCTGCTCCGCCCTCTTCTTCTGTCGGTAACGTGTGGCTGCGGTCTTGTTCTGCTCCATCTTCTTCAGCTTCTTCTCTTTCGGAGGTCGCCCAGCCCGTGACCTCCCTTTGACACTCCCAGGGGTGGAGGAGGGGGGGGTGGAGGAGGGGGGCCTGGGGCAGGGGTAGGGTCTGCTCCTGATGGCAGGGCCCAAATGAGGGCTGGAGACCCTGCTGCTGTCAGACAGCAGATGGGGGGGAGCTGCTCTGCTGAGGGAGGAGGGGGACACGTCCTCACTGGAGGCCAGGACGAGGACTATGCGGGGTGGGGAGAGGACCACCCTGGGGACCGGGGACACCTGGAGGGGAACCTGGGGGGGGGGAGGCTTGCTGTCACAGTCGGACACATCCACCTCACTGCCCAGGTCCAGGGTGAAGGTGGGGGAGAGAGGAGGGAGGGGGGGAGACATGGGGGAGGGACCTGGAGACATCGGCTCCGATTTGATCTCACACTCATCCTGGACCTCTGGGACACAGGGGGGAGGGGACAGCACCTCCTGAGGTTCATCCTGGGATGTGGGAGTGGGTAAGAAGGGTTCTGAGGCAGGGAGGAGGGGGAGGAGGGGGAGTGTTGGCAGGGTGGGGAGGGGGAGGGAGTCTACAGGACACTCTAAGGAGGACAGGAGGTCTTCAGGGGAGCTGGGACCCACCAGGGAGTCCAGGTCAAACTCTGTCAGGTCCACTCTCTCTGCCATCCAGTCCAGACCAGAGAAGGGATCCTCTGAAGAGGAAACAGGGAGTCAGTCACCTGAACACTGAACTACTGAGCAAGGGGAACACACACCAGGAGTGTGTGTGTGTGTGTGTGTGTGTGTGTGTGTGTGTGTGTGTGGAGCCTCACCTTTACCGTCACTTCCCCCTGGATCAGAGTGTCCCAGCTCGTCTACAGCCAGCCATGGGAGGGTCAACATGGGCTCCTCAGCCTTGTGGCCCTGGAGAAGCAGGGGGGCCGGGGAGGGAGGCGGGGACTGGAGGGGGGGTGAACAATAAGACAGAGATGAGGAGAGGGGAGACGTGTCCCCCTCAGTGAAGGGCTGTTCTTCATCCAGCTGGAAGAGGGGCTCTGTGGGGTCAGCCATGAGACAGGAAGGGCCCATCAGCAGGGCCTCCATGTCGTCGGGGCCAAATGGAGATCTGTTGGTCAGATTCATGGGGTGTGTCTGCGGAGGGCTTCAGGAGACCGTCCAGAGATTCTTTGATGCTGTCGACTACAGCAGAGCTGTTTGTTGCCACAAAGGACCTGGAGGACAGAGGGAGAGAAGGACAAGGTTGACTAACTGTCCCATCTGGGTGGAGGTTGAGGATGGAGAGTTCAGCTTGTATCAGGTGTGATCTGTGGGGAAATACTGCCCCCTACTGCTGAACCTCCACAACTACATGGGATGACTCATCGCAAATCCCGTGACTCGACTGACGTCACACCAGGGTCGTTTCCCTGGCAACCCATGTCTGGCTGCCACCCCGCCCCTCTCTCTCTCTCTCACACACACACACACACACACTTTGTTCTTCATCCCTGAACACTTGTCAAGCCGCCATTTTAATGTTGAAGCATCACGAACCATTTTACGTTTATCAGGACGATACTTCGAAATTATTACAATAAAATAACTAACGTTCCTTTATATTTAATACATATGATGATTTATTTAATACATGTTGCTATGGATTGTTATAAACTACGTAAAAAATCGCACATTACAATGTCACGCGGTACGATGATGTCACATGTTACTGTAAATCCAAGAACTTCATTCAATAGATTATTCTACAATCTTCAATCATTTCTATCGTTCTTACATGGGTATATGTCAAATAAATAATGTTTAATATACACAATACTAATTAGAAACAATCAATATTATTTTAAAGCCTCGTGGCCTTATCAAGGCCAATATCAGGAACAGTGAAATGAAAGAATACTTACGACATTTTGACAAATATAAAGTGAATCAGTGCACGAGGATGATGCACTGAGGATGACGCTGCTCGGCTCGCGCTGCACACGTTCACACTGCCATGGCGCCAAAACAGCTGTGACAGAAACACACTAAATCACTAACTCAGTAACTCACTAACTCACTAACTCACTAACACACACTGACACTGCGGAGATCAGCTGCACACTGCCAGACTGCACACAGCAGCGGTACTAGACACCTACCTCCAGCACGGCTGGATCCTTCCGCCGCACACCCAGTGTGAGTGTATCACTGCGCTGCCCGTCCTGAACTACTTTATCTCAGGAAGAACCTTGACGGGAAGAACCAGACAGAACCAGACAGAACCATACAGAACCACAGACAGAACCAGACAGAACCATAGACAGAACCATAGACAGAACCAGACAGAACCACAGACAGAACCATAGATATGGGTAAAACTAGAACATTGTCAGTACTGCTTCACATGCGCAGCTCACATGGTTTTTGGGTAAAGACACTTGATCAACACGTTATTGACTTGACATTAGCGGTTATTATTATTTTAAAAATAATACGTTTTTTATATAATACCTTTTATTACATACTACAGTATAGTGTTACCTTAACCTTCAGTTACAGTGACCTTCATTACAGATAATAGGTTTCTTATCAGGTCTAAAACACCAAAGTGTTTTTCCATGTCCATTCACATTTCATGGTCGCAAATGCAATTGTAGACATTAATTCCCACACACACACAACAAATACACCTCAACACACACACTTTTATACACCGGCCAAAAATGTGCATTTTTCCCAGACACGGCACATTTCATCCAGCCGCTCCTGCAGTCCCAGAGCCAGCAGGTACAGCTGAGAGGAGAACTTCCCCTCCGCTCCTCTCCTCAGCTTCTGTCCGGGTCTCCCTACAAAGCACTCGTCCATGTCCTTCCTGAACACGTGGAACAGCGTGTCAGAGGACACGCTAGTGTGTGTGCTGCTGAGGGTTAGCGTCTGTGCCAGCGTGGCTAACCGGACAGTCTCAGGCTCCGCCCCCTGGACACTGCTGACATCACGTCTCCTCAGGTCGTCCACTCCGGCCAGGAGGACGTCCAGGCAGATCTCCATGTCAGTGACCAGGTCCTTGTAGAGTTCCACCAGCTCCTCCAGCCTCGCCCGCTCCACCTGGCCCACCTTCCTGTTAGCTGCGGCTGCCTTGGCGCTCATACCCCCAGCAGAGACCACCATGCCGGCCCCCAGCGCTGTGGCCACCAGGGAGGCGCCCATGGTGACCGGTGCCAGGGCGATGCCCACGATGGCAGCCACCCCTCCCACGGTACCCGCGGTCCCCCCAGCGATGCTCAGGGTCTGGGCCTTCTTCTGGACCTTGCCCAGGCAGTCGGCCTGGTGGTTGAGGTGGGCGATGTGACTGCGCAGGGTGTCGCTTCGTTTGATCAGGAGGTAGCTGAAGAGGCGAAAGGCTTTCTTGACCTGCAGAGCTGTCTGGTTCACATCCCTGACACAATGCAGAGGCACACTTCACAACTATCACACTGTTAGGATCAGTGAACGAGGCTCTTTTGTAAAGCTCTCTCTTGATGAATGAATAAATGTACCTGGATGACATGAGTTACAGATACAGCATGTGTGTGTGTGTGTTACCTTATTTCCTGCTCCTTGTTGACGCCACACAGTGATAGACGCTTGGTTTCCGTGTCTGAAAGAAAAGATTCAGTCACACAGGTGATCAGAATGTTCACCACATCTAAAGATCTTCACTCCTGAAGCAGCTTGTCAGCCAACTAATCCTTCACATCAGAATCAGAATGGGGTTTATTCGCTATGCAAGATTAACAAACATAGAAGTCACTTTGGCAGGAATGAGCAAACATAGAACATATATGTGGCATACTAATAAAATAAAAATAAAAATGAATACAATGTAAAATACACTACAGATATGGATACAAATAATACAAGTACAACTGAGTGGTTAAGGGCGTCGGGATAGTCATCAAAAGGTTGTCAGTTCAAACCCTGGCTAAGGCAACATGACGTTGTGTCCTTGGTCAAGGCACTTCACCCTACTGTCCTCAGGGGGGAATGTCCCTGTACTGGCTGTAAGTCGCTCTGGATAAGAGGGTCTGATAAATGACTAAATAGAATGTAAATCCATAAACAATGACTGTTACTCACTTCCCACTGTTCTTAACCATCTCAGAAGACTTTCAAAATCCTGCAAAAGAAGAAGAGCTGTACTGAGGAGTATCCATGTTGGAACAGTAGAGTAACAATGTATTTAGAGAGGAACAGTGAGTAAAGCAACAGTTGCAGCTTCAGCAGACCAGTTCATACCTCCATGTTCTCACACACAGCAGCTCCTGCTGGCTGTGCCTGGGAGGGGGGCGTCGTCCATCCTGCTGTGGACCTGTACAGGCCTGTGCTGGGGGTCTGAGAGGCAGGAGAACACAGTTAGTGTGCTGTGCTAGCCTGTCTGTCTGTCTACCTGCCTGTCTGCCTGTCTGTCTACCTGCCTGTCTGCCTGTTTACCTGTCTGTCTGCCTGCCTGCCTGTCTGTCTACCTGCCTGTCTGTCTACCTACCTGCCTGTCTGCCTGTCTACCTGTCTGCCTGTCTACCTGTCTGTCTGCCTGTATGCCTGCCTGTCTGTCTCTGCCTGTCTGTCTGTCTGTCTACCTGTCTGCCTGTCTGCCTGTCTGTCTGCCTGTCTGTCTACCTGTCTGTCTGCCTGTCTGTCTCTGTTTGTCTGTCTATCTGTCTGCCTGTCTGTGGTTCTCACCTGAAGGTCGGTCTCTGCAGGTACAACCTCCAGGTAGATGTGGTCTTCTACCTCACTGTATACTGACTCTGTGTGGCAGGTGTGTCCCAGGGCAGGTGGACAGAGGAAGGGCAGTGTGCTGGGGGCAGGTGGAGGGTTGAACAGGGGTGGTGGGGGATGACCAGGGCGTACAGGTGGACTGTTTTGTCTGGCGCTGGCAGGCTTAGGGGACAGGAAACACAACATGCTCACTATGAGAACAAACTCCTACAACTAAAGACACATTCATTTCTATACTAGATACATTTCTGTCAAATGTTATTCATCCATATCCAGTGTTCCCTCCACTCAGAGGTCTGCTGTCACTTGGCTGGAGAACAAGACAAACCACCAAGATCAGTAAGGAGGGGATGAAAAAACACAGGAAACAGTTTGTGCTCATCCTCTAACTCACCTTCCCACAGGTGACCCTCAGGTCATCATCATAGGCACAGTCAAGGGCGTCTGCTCTGTGAGGACCTGGGGGAGGATGGGCAGGACGCAGGGGCCTCATCTGGGGGCCTCGCTCAGCCTGGGGTAGCACTCTCTCATACAGGACCGGGGAAGGGGCGGAGCACGACCGGGGAAGGGGCGGGCGGTGCTCTGGACGAAGAGGAGGAAGAGGGGATGGAATCTTCTCACCACACGCATCTGAAAACTGGGGAACAAGAAGGTTCATGTTGGTGAACTATAACTGTTTAACTGAATGTGGCTGAAAGTGGAGGTTATGTCATGAGAAAGTGCTCAGTTTTCTTACCTTAACATCATTAAGCTGAACCTTGTCTCCATCTCTAGCAGAGGATGAGTTTTTAAAGGACGGCACAATCTTGGGTCGGGGTGGAGGAAGAGGACCAGAGGACGGGATCTGGGGTTCTTCTGGAACATTATGATAAACACTCTGCAGAATGGTAACGGCTGGGGAGCGATCATGTGAACCAGCAGCAGCTGGGGGTTCTCTGGGTACAGGCTGGATGGAGGTCCTTCCCAAGGGTAGTTGATGGAGGAAGCTCACCTCCGAGGAGGTCTCTGTGAGGGCTGTGGCTTGGCTCTGGAGCTGGGGGTCAGGGGCTGTGTTCTGGGGCTGGGGGTCAGGGGCTGTGTTCTGGGGCTGGGGGCCAGGGGCTGCCAGGGGCTGGAGGCCAGGGGCTGGGGGCCAGGGCAGGGGGCCCGGAGCTGTGTTCTGGGGCTGGGGGCCAGGGGCTGTGTTCTGGGGCTGGGGGCCAGGGGCTGTGTTCTGGGGCTGGGAGCCAGGGGCTGTGTTCTGGGGCTGGGGGCCAGGGGCTGTGTTCTGGGGCTGGGGGCCAGGGGCTGCCAGGGGCTGGAGGCCAGGGGCTGGGGGCCAGGGCAGGGGGCCCGGAGCTGTGTTCTGGGGCTGGGGGCCAGGGGCTGTGTTCTGGGGCTGGGGGCCAGGGGCTGTGTTCTGGGGCTGGGAGCCAGGGGCTGTGTTCTGGGGCTGGGGGCCAGGGGCTGTGTTCTGGGGCTGGGGGCCAGGGGCTGTGTTCTGGGGCTGGGAGCCAGGGGCTGTGTTCTGGGGCTGGGGGCCAGGGGCTGTGTTCTGGGGCTGGGGGTCAGGGGCTGTGTTCTGGGGCTGGGGGCCAGGGGCTGTGTTCTGGGGCTGGGGGCCAGGGGCTGTGTTCTGGGGCTGGGGGCCAGGGGCTGTGTTCTGGGGCTGGGGGCCAGGGGCTGTGTTCTGGGGCTGGGGGCCAGGGGCTGTGTTCTGGGGCTGGGGGCCAGGGGCTGTGTTCTGGGGCTGGGGGTCAGGGGCTGTGTTCTGGGGCTGGGGGCCAGGGGCTGTGTTCTGGGGCTGGGAGCCAGGGGCTGTGTTCTGGGGCTGGGGGCCAGGGGCTGTGTTCTGGGGCTGGGGGCCAGGGGCTGCCAGGGGCTGGAGGCCAGGGGCTGGGGGCCAGGGCAGGGGGCCCGGAGCTGTGTTCTGGGGCTGGGGGCCAGGGGCTGTGTTCTGGGGCTGGGGGCCAGGGGCTACCAGGGGCTGGAGGCCAGGGGCTGGGGGCCAGGGCAGGGGGCCCGGAGCTGTGTTCTGGGGCTTGGGGCCAGGGGCTAGGGGCCAGGGCTGGGGGCCAGGGCCTGTGTTCTGGACGCTGTACTTGGTTCTGGGCCGTACGGTGGGCTGGGGAAAGAAAAGCACATTTCATCAAGTTAACATTGGCATGTTTTTATCTTGGTGACATATTTAGTCATTCTTGTGAGAAGGGAACATGTGCACAGATCTGTGGCCTGGGTTAGTGTACAGATCTGTGGCCTGGGTTAGTGTACAGATCTGTGGCCTGGGTTAGTGTACAGATCTGTGGCCTGGGTTAGTGTACAGATCTGTGGCCTGGGTTAGTGTACAGATCTGTGGCCTGGGTTAGTGTACAGATCTGTGGCCTGGGTTAGTGTACAGATCTGTGGCCTGGGTTAGTGTACAGATCTGTGGCCTGGGTTAGTGTACAGATCTGTGGCCTGGGTTAGTGTACAGATCTGTGGCCTGGGTTAGTGTACAGATCTGTGGCCTGGGTTAGTGTACAGATCTGTGGCCTGGGTTAGTGTACAGATCTGTGGCCTGGGTTAGTGTACAGATCTGTGGCCTGGGTTAGTGTACAGATCTGTGGCCTGGGTTAGTGTACAGATCTGTGGTCTGGGTTAGTGTACAGATCTGTGGCCTGGGTTAGTGTACAGATCTGTGGTCTGGGTTAGTGTACAGATCTGTGGCCTGGGTTAGTGTACAGATCTGTGGCCTGGGTTAGTGTACAGATCTGTGGCCTGGGTTAGTGTACAGATCTGTGGTCTGGGTTAGTCCGGTCTGACCTGTTCTTTCTCTAGGTTTTCATCAGTTGAGGTATTTCTGTTATGTAACTATGTCACTATGTCAGGCTGCACAGGCATTAGTTTGTTTCTCTATGTTTCCTCCTAAAATACAAAACAAATTGTAGTTCATTGTTGTTCATAGAACAAATGTAACATTGTTTATTTGAACGATCAAATAATCTCAGTGAGATGATCTCAGATGTTTGACTCTGGTTCATTTAGAAGTGAAAGTTAAGTTTTAGTGGTCTGAAATAACGACACAGAAGTGAGTCATGTGACAAGCTGGGGATCCACAGCTGTATATTCTCAGATCAAATACTGAATGTTATCCTACCGTTGCTATGGTTTTATCCTGCGGGTCCTGGACGTGTTCCTTCCCCTGTCCCCTCTGCCTCTGTCCTCTCTGCCTCTCTGTCTCTGTCCTCTCTGCCTCGCTGCCTCTGTCCTCTCTGCCCTCTCTGCCTCTATCCTCTCTGCCTCTGTCCTCTCTTGCCTCGCTGCCTCTGTCCTCTCTGCCTCTGTCCTCTCTGCCTCTGTCCTCTCTGCCTCTGTCCTCTCTGCCTCTGTCTCTCTGCCTCTGTCCTCTCTGCCTCTCTGAACTCTGCTGCTGCTCTGGGAATCAGCTGCGGAGGTGTGGAGGTGTTGTGTTAAGTCACATTCCTGATGACAAACAGCAGAGATCTGCCTCTGTGAAGGAGCAGAGAGGACAGGTTAAGGTGTGTAGGAGCAGAGAGGACAGGTTAAGGTGTGAAGGAGCAGAGAGGACAGGTTAAGGTGTGAAGGAGCAGAGAGGACAGGTTAAGGTGTGAAGGAGCAGAGAGGACAGGTTAAGGTGTGAAGGAGCAGAGAGGACAGGTTAAGGTGTGAAGGAGCAGAGAGGACAGGTTAAGGTGTGAAGGAGCAGAGAGGACAGGTTAAGGTGTGAAGGAGCAGAGAGGACAGGTTAAGGTGTGAAGGAGCAGAGAGGACAGGTTAAGGTGTGAAGGAGCAGAGAGGACAGGTTAAGGTGTGAAGGAGCAGAGAGGACAGGTTAAGGTGTGAAGGAGCAGAGAGGACAGGTTAAGGTGTGAAGGAGCAGAGAGGACAGGTTAAGTTGTGATAGAACAGACATTGTTTCTCCGTGTCTGTCTTCTATGACATGAAACTCTGTGACTACAAAATATAATCAAGAGATGTTAAGTTATAAATGTTTTATTAACTGTAGATTCTACAAAAAGTTGTATATTTTGCCTTGTAGTTCAGCGTTCAATGAAACATGTTTGATAAAACAGCCAAACTGTCTTTCCAGATGAACGCTGCCTGCAGGCCGCAGTTCAGTGTGAAGGTTTGAGTACAACTGAACATGATAGTAATATAATATACTAATATATGTTCTTCTTACTCTAATGTTCATCTTACTCTAATATATGTTCTTCTTACTCTAATATGTTCTTCTTACTCTAATTTATGTTCTTCTTACTCTAATTTATGTTCTTCTTACTCTAATATGTTCTTAATATTCTATGGTTGCTCTTTCCTGCCGCAGTCAATTCCGTGTTTGTGTATCTTGCATGGTGATTAAAACTATTCTGAGCATCTATACACTCTCTAACAGGAATCTAGAGAACTGCTTTTACACCACAGACTAAAAATAAAAAAACTAGCGAACTTCATCGTTGATTTAGATCACTTTGAAATAAAGGTTCAGTTTGTGCAGGAACTTAACATTTCTGAGGTGCGCATGTTGCTTAATGTTCATTGACGAACATTTCATTGGACCAATCAGAATGTGAGACTTGTGAGTTTTGTCCAATCAAGACGAGGCAGGAGAACCAAACCCGAGTGTTGACGGAAAGAGACGAAGTGTTTTCAAGGATATAGAGCGAGGAAGGTGCTTTAGTTTAGTTTACAGTACAGATATTAAAGTTGTTTTATGTGAAAACGAGTTTTCTATATCGAATTGGTTAAAATAAACCAAGTATGTCTTTAGTCAACATATGTGTAGGGTTAGTTACTTTCGCCTTGTTGATTATGAACAGTGCTTCTGTGATCAGGTAAATATTCTGTTTGTCGCAGTTATATTTTTTTGTGAACCTTCAACTATTTTCTTCGTATCGTGAACTTGGATAATATCGGCAGCGAGATCTGTGTTAAATGAAGGTTAAATGTCTTTATCAGTTTGAAATGTTTAGGATTAAAGGCTGTTTGACTCATTACACAAAGTGTTTCTGAGACGCGTTTACTAAGTTAACGTACTTAACGTTTGACCCTTCTGGCAACTATGACATTTAGTTTTCCTTTATATGTGAAGGCTGTTTTATGTTTGGTTTTGTTGCATGTGTGTGTTTTCTTGCTAGATTATGAACAGTTAAAGTTTCAGAATGTAACAGACCGTTAGCGAGGCTCCATGATACTCAGGAAGAGCACATGATGATGTGTGCACATGACTTCAGTCTTCATCTGATAGATGAACGAAATCCAAACAAACATGCTAGTCTGGTGTTCTTATCCTCCACAGGATCCCTCTGCAGAAGACCCGCTCTGTGCGCCGTCTGATGAGCGATAATGGGATGAGCCTAGAGGAGCTTCAAGCTCTGGGGAAATCCATAAGGATCCAGACCCAGAACACCCTGCTACCCTCTACCACCACCCTACCCCCCACCACTGCCCCTACCACCACCCTACCCCCCACCACTGCCCCTACCACCCTACCCCCTACCACCCTACCCCCCACCACTGCCCCTACCACCACCCTACCCCCCACCACTGCCCCTACTACCCTACCCCCCACCACTGCCCCTACCACCCTACCCCCTACCACCCTACCCCCCACCACTGCCCCTACCACCACCCTACCCCCCACCACTGCCCCTACCACCCTACCCCCTACCACCCTACCCCCCACCACTGCCCCTACCACCACCCTACCCCCCACCACTGCCCCTACTACCCTACCCCCCACCACTGCCCCTACCACCCTACCGCCTACCACCCTACCCCCCACCACCCCAGCCCCCCCTCTACCAGTGGAGAGCCTGACCAACTTCATGGATGTAGGTCCACATCTGAATACCAATGACTTGAATCTCAACTAGAATCAGAATTGACAACAATGGCTACTTTGTAACATGTGTGTTTAATAACGTGTGTGTGTGTCTCCAGGCTCAGTATTATGGGGTGATCAGTATTGGGACTCCTCCTCAGGACTTCACTGTGCTGTTTGATACAGGCTCTTCTAACCTGTGGGTTCCTTCAGTCCACTGCTCTTTCCTGGACGTGGCGTGCTGTGAGTTCAGAGCCACGCCCAGCTGTCACCATGGTAACCCTAGAAGGACCTCCGGTGTCTGACGCTGTCCCCCCCCCCCCCCCCCCCCCCTCTCCCGCTCTCGCTCAGGGCTCCATCATCGCTACAACTCTAAGAAGTCCAGCACCTACGTCAAGAACGGAACCAAGTTCTCCATCCAGTACGGCCGAGGACACCTGTCTGGGTTCATCAGCGGGGACACTGTTACTGTGAGGGGGTGGACACACACACACACACACACACACACACACACACACACACACACACACACACACACACACACACAGACACACACAGACACAGAGACACACAGAGACACACACACACACACACACACAGACACACACAGACACAGAGACACACAGAGACACACACACACACACAGACACACACACACACACAGAGACACACACACACACACACACAGAGACACACACACACACACAGAGACACACACACACACAGAGACACACACAGAGACACACACACACACACAGAGACACAGAGACACACACAGAGAGACACACACACACACACACACACATAGAGACACACACAGAGAGACAGACAGACACACACACACACACAGACACAGGCACACAGAGACACACACACACAGAGACACAGGCACACACACAGAGACACACACACACAGACACACACACAGAGACACACACAGGCACACAGACACACACACAGGCACACACAGAGACACACACACACACACACAAACAAACACACACACACAGAGACACACACACACACACGCACACAGACACACACACAGGCACGCACACACACACACACACAGGCACACACAGAGAGACACACACACACACACAGACACACAGACACACACAGACACACACACAGACACACACAGACACACACACAGACATGCATTATCTCCCCTCACAGAGTTACAGTCTATTGTTCAGTTACATTCCTTTCACTTTAGAGTGAATTCAAGCAACATATTTCTTCTGTTAAACCGCTGATCAAATTAAGAGAAGAACTGCTGTACTTGACCTAGTGCTTCACACTGGGCTCTCTGTGGTCCCTGACTAACAATGATCTAGTTTACTGACCTGAGTACGGCCACTGTGCTTCCTGATCTGTCAGCTGGCTGGAATGGAGGTCGTCGGTCAGCAGTTTGGAGAGGCAGTGAAACAGCCTGGCATCACGTTCGCTGTGGCGCGCTTCGATGGCATCCTGGGCATGGCCTACCCCACCATATCTGTTGCCAAGGTTACCCCCGTGTTCGACTCAGCCATGGCTGCCAAACTGCTGCCTCAGAACATCTTCTCCTTCTACATCAGCAGGTGGGTGTGGCAGGTGCTCCTAATGACCTCAGGTGAGTGTGGCAGCTCCAGGTGGGTGTGGCAGGTCCAGGTGGGTGTGGCAGCTCCAGGTGGGTGTGGCAGCTCCAGGTGGGTGTGGCAGCTCCAGGTGGGTGTGGCAGCTCCAGGTGGGTGTGGCAGGTGCTCCTAATGACCTCAGGTGGGTGTGGCAGCTCCAGGTGGGTCTGGCAGGTCCAGGTGGGTGTGGCAGGTCCAGGTGGGTGTGGCAGCTCCAGGTGGGTGTGGCAGGTCCAGGTGGGTGTGGCAGCTCCAGGTGGGTGTGGCAGCTCCAGGTGGGTGTGGCAGCTCCAGGTGGGTGTGGCAGATCCAGGTGGGTGTGGCAGCTCCAGGTGGGTGTGGCAGCTCCAGGTGGGTGTGGCAGCTCCAGGTGGGTGTGGCAGGTCCAGGTGAGGTCCTAACCCAGAGCCAGACATCTGAAACACACATCAGATAAAACTCTGAAGTTTAGTTTGTCATCTGAAATAAGGAAGTGTCTGTTCACATGCCGTGCTGACATAAGCAGCTGTGTTAAGATGGAGGACTGTGTGATTCCTTCATGGGTTAGCAAGGCCTGAAAGTCCCCTGCTCTGTGAGGAAGAGACATGCTTAAGAAGAGACAACTATCCCCACTGACCTGTCTGTCTGTCTGCGTGTCTGTCTGTCTGCGTGTCTGTCTGTCTGTCTGTCTGTGTGTCTGTCTGTCTGTCTGTGTGTCTGTCTGTGTGTCTGTCTGTGTGTCTGTCTGTGTGTGTGTGTGTCTTCAGAGACGTCTCCTCTCCTGTTGGTGGAGAGCTGATGCTGGGAGGGGCCGATCCTCAGTACTTCAGTGGAGATCTGCACTATCTCAACGTCACACGCAAGGCGTACTGGCAGATCCAGATGGACAGGTGAGTCCTGGACCATCAGACCTGCTGACCATCAGACCAGCTGACCATCTGACCTGCTGACCATCAGACCAGCTGACCATCAGACCAGCTGACCATCAGACCTGCTGACCATCAGACCAGCTGACCTGCTGACCATCAGACCAGCTGACCATCAGCCTGGTTGCCATGTGATCCACACTGACTGCAGTTCCTATTGGCAGTGTTGAAGTGGGGAACCAGCTGACTCTGTGCAAGGCTGGTTGCCAGGCGATCGTTGACACGGGAACATCCCTCATCACTGGTCCGGCTCGGGAGATCCGAGCGTTGCACAAAGCCATCGGGGCTCTGCCTCTGATCATGGGAGAGGTACTGACACTGCAAACACTAAGCTCCTCCCAGAACACACCAAGCTCCTCCCAGCAAACACTAAGCTCCTCCCAGAACACACCAAGCTCCTCCCAGCAAACACCAAGCTCCTCCCAGAACACACCAAGCTCCTCCCAGAACACACTAAGCTCCTCCCAGAACACACCAAGCTCCTCCCAGCAAACACTAAGCTCCTCCCAGAACACACCAAGCTCCTCCCAGAATACACCAAGCTCCTCCCAGAACACACCAAGCTCCTCCCAGCAAACACTAAGCTCCTCCCAGAACACACCAAGCTCCTCCCAGAACACACTAAGCTCCTCCCAGAACACACTAAGCTCCTCCCAGAACACACCAAGCTCCTCCCAGAACACACCAAGCTCCTCCCAGCAAACACTAAGCTCCTCCCAGAACACACCAAGCTCCTCCCAGAACACACCAAGCTCCTCCCAGCAAACACTAAGCTCCTCCCAGAACACACCAAGCTCCTCCCAGAACACACCAAGCTCCTCCCAGCAAACACCAAGCTCCTCCCAGCAAACACTAAGCTCCTCCCAGCAAACACTAAGCTCCTCCCAGAACACACCAAGCTCCTCCCAGAACACACCAAGCTCCTCCCAGCAAACACCAAGCTCCTCCCAGCAAACACTAAGCTCCTCCCAGCAAACACTAAGCTCCTCCCAGAACACACCAAGCTCCTCCCAGCAAACACTAAGCTCCTCCCAGAACACACCAAGCTCCTCCCAGCAAACACTAAGCTCCTCCCAGAACACACCAAGCTCCTCCCCTCTGGTTCAGCTTGTGATGTGTGTGTTTGTGAGTCTAACCTGTTGGATTTTGTTTCTAGTATTTGATCGACTGTAAGAAGATTCCGACTCTTCCTGTGGTGTCTTTCAACCTGGGAGGGAAGATGTTCAACCTGACAGGAGAGGATTATGTCATGAAGGTAACTACACACACACACACACACACACACACTGTCAGCCTGTGTAACCACACACACACACACGCGCACACACACACACACACACACACGATACACTGTCAGCCTGTGTAACCACACACACACACACACACACGCGCACACACACACACACACACACACACGATACACTGTCAGCCTGTGTAACCACACACACACTGTCAGCCTGTGTAACCACACACACACACACACGATACATTGTCAGCCTAGGTAACCATACACACACACACTGTCCCCTATTCAGTCAGTCACTTCCTGTCCCCTACTCAGTCCATCACTTCCTGTCCCCTGCTTAGTCAGTCACTTCACTTCCTGTCCCCTGCAGGAGTCCCAGATGGGGAAGTCCATCTGCCTATCAGGCTTCATGGCCATGGACATCCCCCCCCCTGCTGGGCCTCTGTGGATCCTGGGAGACGTGTTCATCGGTCGCTACTACACCGTGTTCGACCGCGACCTGGACCGTGTGGGTTTCGCTCCGGCCAAGTAGAGAGGCACTAACCTCAAGACTGGCGTCCATGTTGTTTTCAGAATGATTGTAAACTGACATGACCAGGTTAAAAGTGTTTTTTAGAGTTAATCCAAAAGACGTCACAGGTTGTGGCTGTGGTGAAAGAGAGGTCATAGGTCACGGTCTGCAGAATCTTTTGACACACAATCAAAAGGAAAAAACAAGTTTAGAAGGGACTTTACTGCTCAGCAAGGCTGCCTGCAAGTCTGATTTTATGATAAGATCTTTTTCCAAATCAACAATGCTTTGTTTTTAGGTTTGTGCTTTTTTTGAGTGTCATTTAGGACCAGTAAACATTTCAGACATTTCCTTGTTTAAAGAATACTGTGAATGTTGATTTAAGCTTTCAGTTGTGCGTTTTTGAACTGAATACTTGCATCTAACCACTGATCACAATCTTCATCATTAACAAAATAAACTGCATGTGAGACAAGTTGGAGTAGATCCTCGTTTGTCCAGGAGAAAGATGTTCTGTTAATGTGAGACATTAACAGTTTAGTTGGAAGACAGGAACAATAATGAACATACGTTGTAACATTTATTGTAGTTACAAAGTGCTGTGTACCAATCAGTTCCAGACAAGTCTAATTAAATAGAAACACAGATAAACCTTTACACAGCATGCAAGCACAGCTGCCTCCCACCAGCTGGAGAGATTTAGGCTGCTTTACACCAAACAGACATCACAGTCCAGTGGCACCATCACCTCACCAAGGGTCAGAGCTTTAGTCAAGTAACAAAGGAAGACTCATTTCAACACTTTGACAAAAAGAAAACCTTTCTAGTAAGATCCATGACTGCTTTACACATTATGAACCATATCTGAAGCACAGTGTTCTGTATTCTTTGCAAACATAAATACTCTTTTTTTTTGGTTACAAATGTACAATAAATACAAAAATACTACCAAGAGTCTCCATGACTAGAATGACTGGTACTGAGAGAATGAGAGGTACAAGCCCAGAGTTCCTCCTCCTGCAGTGTGATTTAAGGGAGAACACTTACTCTGATTACTCTTATTATTCTGAGAACTAGATATTCTGCTTCCTCCAGTAAGCAGCCAACCAGAATGCTAGGACCTTGAAGATGCCATGTTTCAATGTGTCTGTTGTATAACAACAACCAGGTATGCATACATAAAGCTTTAAATAAGACATCTGACAGAGACAGCACAGAGCTTTAGGGTAACAGGATGTTACATGGATAATCATGCAAGCAGCACACAGTCCTACTTAACACACTTAACTCTTTCATTCAACTCTTAGATTGAGGACTGTTCTGATGTCTGAGAAACTCAGGATCTGTTTAGTCCATTTCTGTCTCAGAGACTGAACAAAGCATTAGTCTGAAAAGGTTGTTGTTGTTTTTTAAACATGGTGAAACGATTCCTGCACAGGGTCTGTGTTGTTGACCAACAATCCAGACATCTGAAATGTTTTGATCACAATATGTAGTTACCTTGTCTATTGATAAAGACATCTAACTGCCCACGACCGAACTCCTTAAAACAGACTCAAGGCTATTTCCATCCACTCATAAATTAACATTAAATATCATCTTTATTTCATTCCAGATTACTTATGTGAGTCCTGTTTTACAGCTTTACAACCAGCAGGGCAGCCTGGGTCAGTTAGAGGGGACAGTCCACCTTGAGGGAGCTTGACCACAGCTGGTCTGAGATCAGACCTCTCCCAGCAGGAGGCCCCACAGCTGGTCTGAGATCAGACCTCTCCCAGCAGGAGGCCCCACAGCTGGTCTGAGATCAGACCTCTCCCAGCAGGAGGCCCCACAGCTGGTCTGAGATCAGACCTCTCCCAGCAGGAGGCCCCACAGCTGGTCTGAGATCAGACCTCTCCCAGCAGGAGGCCCCACAGCTGGTCTGAGATCAGACCTCTCCCAGCAGGAGGCCCCACAGCTGGTCTGAGATCAGACCTCTCCCAGCAGGAGGCCCCACAGCTGGTCTGAGATCAGACCTCTCCCAGCAGGAGGCCCCACAGCTGGTCTGAGATCAGACCTCTCCCAGCAGGAGGCCCCACAGCTGGTCTGAGATCAGACCTCTCCCAGCAGGAGGCCCCACAGCTGGCAGTCTGCAGGATGTTCCAGCACACCTCAAGGATGTGCTCCTGGTTGCCATGGCAGGTCGTCATGGCGGTGCGGCAGTCCTGAGCAGGTCCTGGGGGTCGGAGAGGGCGCAGTAGAGCGTGTACCCCAGCTCGTCCACCTCCAGTGGGGTGAGCTCACAGAACAGGTCCACCCGGGGCACCAGGGCGCAGGGCAGCCTCCCAGCCTCTAGGTGGCACACTAAGGACCGCAGCAGCTGCAGGAAGCGGTCAGCCAGAGCTTCCTGGGTCCAGTCTCCTTCCTTCTCGCTCAGCAGCAGGATGGCGTTAGTGAGCTGGCTGGCGTTGAGGCAGGACAGGGCCGGGGTCATCTTACACACGGCCTTGGCCACCTTGAGGCAGACACAGCGGCAGCCTCCGTCCTCCTGGTCCAGCGCCCGCAGACGGGCCGTCTCCGCCACGCGGAAGCTCTGCCGCCACAGGTTGTCATGGCGCTCGGCCAGCAGGCGGTGAGGCTTGGCGATGAGCGAGGCTCCGTCCTCCATCACCAGCAGAGGCAGGAAGTCCACATACAGACGGCGCTCCCTCTCGTACTGCACCTCCAGGGTCAGGGTGTCACACGGCACCACGGGCCGGATCACGTAGTCCAGGACGCTGCCGATGGCCGGCCAGTTGATGGAGCCGGACACCAGCTTGTGGAAGAGCTCCAGGACAGACTTGGGGGACAGGTACCCCCCCACCATGCAGCGGTCCCAGTAGCTGCTGCCCCGGGGGAAGTACTCCAGGTTCTCCCTGCGGACCAGCCAGAACCCAGGGACGTTCATGATGGTGTCCTCTCCTGGAACAGACGACCACAGGTTCTTCTCCAGAACCAGAGGCACCATGAGCTGGGCGTGGTCAGCTGTCACCACCTGGGGAGAGGAGGGGGGGGGAGGGAGGGGGGGGGGAAATACTACAAATTAATTGAAGGAAAATCACACAGAGAGAATTGCACAGCATTTTCTAGAATGATCTCATCTTTCTGTACAAGTAGTTTCTCTATATCCACCTTCTCTCTCCCTCCTGCCATCCATCCTTCACCCCCACACTTCCCCCCTGCTCACCCCCCCCCCCCCCCCCCCCCCCCCCCCACACACCCACACCTCCCCCCCTGCTGACCTGCAGGTCGTCGTACAGACTCCCACTCAGGTACATCTCCCTGAGGGGCATGTCAGGCAGCTTGGCGTGCAGGAACACCCTGAGCTCAGCACAGATGTCCAGGGCTGCCCTGCGTGCTGCTGCCTGCTCCTCTGCAGGGATGGACACTCGCTCCTGGAAGAACTCCCACAGACGCTCCTGCAGTGACAGACGCATCCGAGCTCGCAGCATGTCCACCTGGCCGGACGCTCCGCGCCCCGCCGCCCGCCGCATGCAGTCTGGGGAAGGGCAGCACAGGTCAGAGGAGGGCAGCACAGGTCAGAGGAGGGCAGTACAGGTCAGGGGAGGGCAGCACAGGTCAGAGGAGGGCAGTAAAGGTCAGGGGAGGGCAGTACAGGACAGAGGAGGGCAGTACAGGTCAGGGGAGGGCAGTACAGGACAGAGGAGGGCAGTACAGGTCAGGGGAGGGCACTACAGGTCAGAGGAGGGCAGTACAGGACAAAGGAGGGCAGTACAGGGCAGGAGAGGGTAGTAAAGGTCAGAGGAGGGCAGCACAAGACAGAGGAGGGCAGTAAAGGTCAGGGGAGGGCACTACAGGTCAGAGGAGGGCAGCACAGGACAGAGGAGGGCAGTACAGGACAGAGGAGGGCAGCACAGGGCAGGACAGGGTAGTAAAGATCAGGGGAGGGCAGTACAGGTCAGAGGAGGGCAGTACAGGGCAGGAGAGGGTAGTAAAGGTCAGAGGAGGGCAGCACAAGACAGAGGAGGGCAGTAAAGGTCAGGGGAGGGCACTACAGGTCAGAGGAGGGCAGCACAGGACAGAGGAGGGCAGTAAAGATCAGGGGAGGGCAGCACAGGGCAGAGGAGGGCAGTACAGGACAGAGGAGGGCAGCACAGGGCAGGACAGGGTAGTAAAGATCAGGGGAGGGCAGTACAGGTCAGAGGAGGGCAGCACAGGACAGGAGAGGGTAGTAAAGGTCAGGGGAGGGCAGTACAGGTCAGAGGAGGGCACTCAGGGTGTGGTTCAGGGAGGAACAAGAACACAGAGTTCTTCTGTCTGAAGCTCAACTTCTACACTAACTACAACTTCTACAGTAACTTCTGTTACTGTACAGCAGCTAACTGGCCACTCAGCTAGACTACAGTCTGGTTCACTAGAACAGCAACATCACTCACTGTACAGGAAGTACAGGAACCCACAGAACAGCCTGTCTGTCAACAGAACGTCAACCAGCATGAACACAGTGCAGTGAGCCTGTGCTCCACCTGGGCAGCATGGACACAGTGAGCCTGTGCTCCACCTGGGCAGCATGGACACAGTGCAGAGAGCCTGTGCTCCACCTGGGCAGCATGGACACAGTGCAGCGAGCCTGTGCTCCACCTGGGCAGCATGGACACAGTGAGCCTGTGCTCCACCTGGGCAGCATGGACACAGTGCAGCGAGCCTGTGCTCCACCTGGGCAGCATGGACACAGTGAGCCTGTGCTCCACCTGGGCAGCATGGACACAGTGAGCCTGTGCTCCACCTGGGCAGCATGGACACAGTGAGCCTGTGCTCCACCTGGGCAGCATGGACACAGTGAGCCTGTGCTCCACCTGGGCAGCATGGACACAGCGAGCCTGTGCTCCACCTGGGCAGCCTGGCTGTGTACATGCTGCTGATGTGTGTTTCACATGTACCTCTGTGTAGAGTGTGCTGCTTCAACATTGACAGTACAACCAGTTATGAAGCCTTATAACCAGTTATGAAGCCTTATGAGCAGGCACAGCGTACCTGGTTCAAATGAGTGTGAGGAGGTGGGCAGGGTCTGCAGTGACCTGCTGACTGTAGACTTCATGTCGTGGTTTAGCACCCTTGGAGACGAGCCCATCCAACTTGGCTCCTCCCAGCTCCTCTTTCCTGATTGGTCCATCTTGGTGGGGCTGGTGGGGGCACTGATGGCACGATCGTACATCTGGAACCCAGAACATGAGGTCAGATCAGCGCCCTGCTGGGTGTCCATGTTGTTACCTCTCCTCTGTGTTCCTCACTCGTTTGACTGCTAGTGTTGCTATGCCCAGCATGGCGGCCCCGCCCACTCCCAGCACCAGTTTGGCGTTAGACAGCAGGAAGTCGACGGCTCCGCCCATCCCGCTGTCGTCCTTCTTCCCTCTGCGGTCACCGTTCAGCCCGGCCATCTCTGCTTCTCTACTGGACACAGGAGGACAATGAAATGACACTGATAATTATTGTGTTTATCAAAGTGACCTCTGGCTTTACAGATCCAAGTAAACAAGATGGCTGAATTCCAGAACTGATTAAACCTCAATCCCAGTCAGTTTAATCTGGAAGGGGGTCAAACTGTTTCTGCAACATCAGGACACAAACCTGATAAAGTGGCTGGATTTCAAATGCTCTTCGTTGTGATAGATGTGACCTCTGACCTCCCTTTACACCAGCCCCCCTCTACACCAGCCCCCCCAGACGGCTGCTGAGGAAGAACTGGCCCCTCTTCAGAGCGTCCTCCTTGTCTGTCGGCGCCGTCAGCGCTTGGCAACGGCGGAACTCTCGGGCCACGGCGCGGCGATAGTAGTTGCGGTCAGTGTGCTGCAGATGGCGCCCTGCACGGAGCAGAGCCCGGTACAGGTCCAGCACCGCACTGCGAGACCAGCCGCCCATCAGGCCCCACACAGGCAGAGGGCTGGGTCCCTGGGGGGGGAGCATTGTTACATTTGATTATATGAGTACATGTGTTCATACATACAGGAGAGACTAAGACATGAGAGAACAACTGAGCTGAGAGACAAACAGAGACAAACAGGAGGAAGGAGGAGAGAAGGAGGAGAGAAGGAGGAAAGAGAGGGGGGAGAGAGGGGGGAGAGAGGGGGGAGAGAGGGGGGAGGGAGGGGGGAGAGAGGGGGGAGGGACGGGGAGACAGACAAGGAATATGCTGTAGTCCTCCAGATTACCATCTACCTCCGTCTTTCACTAACTAAATGAACCAAACTGTTCCAAACATCATTTCTCTGTTACTGAACTATTCACAAACATCAACTTAACAACACAGATCAGCTCATCATTCAAACTCTAACAGGTTATTAGTAGCGGCAGGTTCCTAGCTCCTGACTCCTAGCTCCTACCTCCTAGCTCCTGACTCCTAAATCCTACCTCCTGACTCCTCCTAGCTCCTGGGTCCTACCTCCTGACTCCTGGCTCCTAGCTCCTGACTCCTACCTCCTGGCTCCTAGCTCATGGCTCCTACCTCCTACCGCCTGACTCCTAGCTCCTACCTCCTAGCTCCTGGCTCCTAGCTGTGTGGTTATGAACAGCAGTGTTACTATAGATACAGACATCAGATCCACATCAGATCTCCTCTGATATCAGAGAGAGGTTAGCTTAGCTGTGTTAGCTGTGTTAGCCTAGCTGTGCGCAGGTTAGCTTTAGCAGGTTAGCTTCCAGGCTAGCTAGGCTGCAGATCAACACTTCAGAGCTGCTAACTGCTGCAGCGCTACACACAGTCAACATGTACAGATAATATTAGTTAGACATAACAAACATGACTAAGAAACAACATCAGACTCACGTTATAAAACTGTTTGTAATATTTGTCCTTAACTTCAGTAAGAGGTAACTCACGCGACGGGGTCAACACGTCACCCGGAATTAAATGGCGAGATCTCTCCACAGCTGATGTTAGTACTTCCGGTGTAAGAACCGCAGAAGTGACTGAATGGGAAATGTCCATTAAATTAATGTTATTAAACATACGCTTTATTTAACGAGCTCATCATTAAAATTAATCATCAAATAATAGACAATTCTAATAATAGCTCGAAATATTGTAACAACAAATATATATTTTGATAGCTTTTGCTCGAGTAGCAAGCAACAGTTTTTTTTTTGTCTTTGACAAAAGTCCTTGAAAAAGTAGATGTTAAAAACATAAAGAGGGATTTTCACCACTAAATGACCTCCACACTGTGTTTGAAGTTCTTAAATAGTCTCATCACGAGCTGTTCATCCTGCATAAAACGGCCTATGACCTTTGAAAACTGATAATCAGAACTTTTCAACTAACTGACTTACAGAAAACTTGAGCATTCTAGAGTTTAAATCATGTTAAATCATTAGACCATTGTAACTGAGCATAACACGAGAGATGGTTAGAGTCAGGAAGCTAAGTGATTCCCATACATGCTTCTTTACTACTGTAACCTTAATCTAATTATAACATCAACATGGACAAAACTGCTAAACATATATATGTTCTAATGTTCTACTATATACTTATAAGATGCCTCAACAATCACATGGTTAAAATGGACTTGTTCATGATTTAAAGGACTGTGTGTGGACTAAGAATGATCCTTTATTTAATAAAGGTATTAGATACAATAATCTAAAGACTCATCTTGAAGGTCCATTCTGTGGAGAGAACAGCACAAGCAGAGAGAGACAGATCCTGATTGGTCCAGCCTTCATGGAGAGACAGGAAATTGAATTCTTTAATTGGAATCACAAGGTCTATATTATAGCCTGGTCCTGTTTGTGTGGACCTACAAAACTGGCTTCCCAACACACTAAACTAGAATCTACGGACTGTTGAGATCCTGGAGAGTTTTCCTTACTGAGGTAAGAAAATACTTGTGGTTCATTTAGCAGAGTGTGTTCTAAAACAATAAAACAAGAGTTTTAGATATGAAGTTAATACTAAAGAATGATATCTTGACAAATGTAAGGTATTCTTTAAGATCCTTCTCTTTATATCGTACTGTATTGTGTTTCCTTTCCCCAAAAAATATCACATGTAATTAGCATGTAATAGTAGTATTGTAGTATGTAATAGTATATTAGAGAAAGTCTTTGAATTGGAGTAATGTCGTAATGCAATAGACCTGAATGTTCTGTATGTGTGCAGATGAAGTATGTAGAATTTCAGCTGATCATCAAATGTTGTTACGTGTGAGAGGAGAGGATGAATCCAAGCTGTGTTAGATCACTGATCTGGGAGAGGATTCCTGCCCAGTCCTGACTCACTATCTGTGATGTCATAATCTTACTGTCTGTGTGCACTGAAAGGGCATGATGCTTTATAAGGAACATCTATTGAGTTGGAGGTATTTAAAAACCCAGAGGGTTTAAAGGAATCCTGACAGTTTTACACTCTACATTGTGAAACTGTAATCTTGGAGATGTTGCACTGCTACAGTTTGAAACTTTTTACAGTTAAACTGAAGTTCAGATATGTTCTTTCCAGATATAACCTGAATTAAGTATTTAACCTATATGTCACAAAACTGAGAAAGAACACAATGTTTACAACCATACAAGCTATAGGATCTGAGTCGATGAGTTGAAAGACTCAGAAGTTGTGATTCAACTAAGTCAGCTGGAAAGAAAGAACAAACTATAGTTTAACTGAATGTGGCTCTTATGGTTCTTCCCTTTGGCACTTGTTTGGTTTCCCTTAATGTATGTTTCATAATCTGACTACCTGCAATGTTTGGGGACTATCACGTTGTTATGATCGGTGACCGATGCTCTTTTGTAAAGCTATCTCTTGGAAGTCGCTTTGGATGAAAGCATCTGCTAAATGAATAAATGTAAATGTAAGTATGGATTGTCATGGTATTGGTATTGTCCTGCAATATTTCAATATTAAGGACCGTTTATGTTAAAAAACAAACTAAGTATCGTTTGTATTCCTAAACACACATCCCATCTGCTCTGCCTTTGAACCAGTGAAGCTGATGAGTCTTGTGTAGGGGACAAGCTCATTGCTGTTATGAGAAATCACAAGACCAGACCAGTCTGAATCTAGAGAAGAATACTAACTGTCAACATTGTGGACAGCAACTGAGTGGACCAATCAGCACTAATCTAATTTCCTCACATGGTCAGGCAGCATGGGACATCATTCTCATGACAACACAAACACCAGACTCTATTCTTCATGAGGAACTGGAGTTCTCAGATTGAACTGAGAGAGGGATTTGGCACGCGAATCAGGTTTGTTAGCAGAGGCTGAGGAAGCATTGTCTCACATGATAATCTGGGAGGGAGGGGGGCTGGTGTCTCCAACAGCCTGAGGTCATGGAGGGGGGGAGGGGGGCTGGTGTCTCCAACAGCCTGAGGTCATGGAGGGGGGGAGGGGGGCTGGTGTCTCCAACAGCCTGAGGTCATGGAGGGGGGGAGGGGGGCTGGTGTCTCCAACAGCCTGAGGTCATGGAGGGGGGGAGGGGGGCTAGTGTCTCCAACAGCCTGAGGTCATGGAGGGGGGGAGGGGGGCTGGTGTCTCCAACAGCCTGAGGTCATAGAGGGGGGGAGGGGGGCTGGTGTCTCCAACAGCCTGAGGTCATGGAGGGGGGGGGGGGCTGGTGTCTCCAACAGCCTGAGGTCATGGAGGGGGGGAGGGGGGCTGGTGTCTCCAACAGCCTGAGGTCATGGGGGGGTGGGGGGGTGGCTGGTGTGTCTGAGGTCATAGAGGGGGGGGGGGTGTCTGAGGTCATAGAGGGGGGGGGTGTCTGAGGTCATAGAGGGGGGGGGTGTCTGAGGTCATAGAGGGGGGGGGTGTCTGAGGTCATAGAGGGGGGGGTGCTGGTCTGAGGTCACATCACATAGAGGTCCTGCTTTGGATGACCAACTGACGAAATTACTCCAAAACAAAAGTGTTTGAGATGGAGCAAAATAAGATTTCCTTCATCTAAAGGTACTTTTCCAGAATGGTCAACTGATGTAACTGAATAAGCACAGCCTCACTCCCACACCTCTCATTCACTAGGTTGTCAACAGGATGGACCTTCCCAATTATCCTGTTCCAGAGCTGGATGTCACCTTGCAGGAGGCTAGCCGTGTGCTCCAGCTCACCCTGGACCCTGAGCTCTACCCCCAGTACATGAGCACCCTGAGCCAGCAGAGAGGGCTTCTGGACAAGGCCCAAACCCGCCTGAGAGCAGCTGCCTCTGGAAAAGAGAACTGGGTAACGGAACAGTTCAAATCTCGGCTGCTGTCCTGCACGGACCCTCTCCCCACCTCCACCGCCATCCCCTCCGTGTTGCCTGCCTCCCAGGGGAGGACAGAGCTCTCCCAGGCCCAGAGAGCAGCAGCTCTGATGTGGGCGGTGGCAAAGCTGTACACTGAGCCCTCATTGGTGGAGGGGGATGTTCCTACTGAACGCACACAGCAGTCTGAAGTGTTCGCTGCCAGCCGCATCCCTGGCAGCACTCAGGATCAGATACAGGTGAACTTCAGGGGTCACGACACTGGATCAACACTTCTTTAGATACAAATCTTTTAATTGTAACTTTTTATACATATATATTTTATAACAAAAAAAAGAGTTAAAGAGGCCCACCTCATCTTATTTCTGTATTTTTTAAAATATAATATTAAATGTGAGTGTTTCTCCTCAGGTGTATCCAGACAGCCTCCATGCCATCATCATCAGTGCAGCAGGAGTGTTTTCAGTCCGTCTCCTGCAGCGCTCCTCAGCAGGAGGGCCTGCGTCTCCCCTGTCTTTCATCCACATCTACAGCCAGGTGCTCCAGGTGCTGAACCAGCCCCCAGCCACAGAGCTGAACGACCCCCGCACCATCTGCAGCCTGTCGGCCCTGCAGCGCCAAGCCTGGAGCTCCGTCAGGAAGAACATCCTGAAGAAAGGGGGGCCTGCAGCTGCCTCTCTGGGGGTGATGGAGAGCGCGGTGGTGGCTCTGTCCTTGGAGGACTGCAACCCACCATCTGACCTGGCAGAGACCCTGAATGCGGTCCGGCTGGGCGGAGGAGACGGGTCCTGTCTGAGATACTATGACAAGGTAACCAGGGGGGAAGTCATGTGATGTCCTGATGAATGAGATGTATTCATAGTGGAGAGGATGTGGTCTTTACGTGTTTGGTTAAAAGAAAAACAACATGATTATCTGCTGAGTAGACGAGTGACATCGATTGAGTTAAATAAGTAATGTAATATTGAGTCAGATGGGAAGTTCATCTTCATCTTCACCCAGATATATTTCCACTCTCTCACCATTTTCAGCTAATAAAATTTACTTTACTGAAGCACTGGATGTAAACAGGTTCTCCTTCAGGTCAACATCAGCATCAGGCAAATAACATGACAAACATCCTCCATGTTTGTTTCTCCACAGGTGGTGAATCTGGTGGTGTTTAAAGACAGCACAGCAGGCATGGTGTTTGAGCACAGTGCCTTGGATGGGATGGTGGCAGCGCTGGTAGCTGAAAGGGTCTTCTGCTTGTCAGAGTCAGTTAGCTTAAACCTCACCCAGCCTAATGTAGTGAGCAGCAATGGATCCATCATCGTCAACAGTGATTCCCCCACTCTGGGTCCACTGGCGTTTCCAATGAAGGGTGTAACCAAGCCTAAACCCAGCCCCCCTCTCAAAGCCACCCACCCAGTCCTCACCTTCGAGGTTCCCTCTTATCCAGATGTCTTCTCCACCTTGCAAGGTCACAGGGGTTTATATGATGCATGGATCAACTTCTCCTTACAGCTCTCTCTGAGGGAAACTCTAGGAGACTCTGCTGCCAGTTACATCCTGGTAACACCCACCCACATGCGCCACTACAAACATGGCCGCTGTGACCCAACATACTCTCTCTCCATGAAGTCTCGCCAGCTGGTGGGAGCGTTAGCGTCCTGCGTGGGGCTTGACCACGTCCCTCAGTACACCACTGAGCTCCTCCGCCTCTTCCACGCTGCCTTCCTGGAACACAAGAACCTCATCAAAGCCACCAAGAGTGGACATGGCGTGGGGCCTCATCTCGCTGCTCTCCGCTGGACTCTGTCTTCAGACAACCCCCTCAGAAGGTTCCTGGAGCCATTCGGATGCCCGTCTGTGTATCTCACAGGCAAAGATGTGTTGGATGGTGTGGAGTGTGCGGTGGGAAATGTTTATGCCAGAGATCAGCTGGCGGTCACATACCTGGGCAGGAGCGACAGAGTCCGCATGGTGCTCAACGGGAAAGGAAGCTTCGCCACCGTCCTGGAGAAGCTTCAGGATAGCCTGCAGGTCACGCTTAAGATGGTCATGTTGCTCGCTCTCAGATATGCGATCGCAGGTCAGATGGGAGCTCTGGAGCTCCTCCTACAGGAAGGACAGGCTGGTCAAAACGAGGCTGACAAGGAAATCAACCATGTTGACTCGAAGCTGAGAAGCAGAGCGTCCAAGAAATCTCTGACCTCTGAACAAGCCGCTGCCAACTTGAGACAAGACTTTACTTTGGTGATCCATGGAGGAGCTGGGGAGGAGATGATGCTGAACCAGAAAGTGGTGGAAGTCATTGAATTCTCCCTGCAGACCGCCCTGACCCTCGGTGTGCGAGTGCTGCAGGGAGGAGGCAGCAGCCTGGATGCTGTGCAGACGTCCGTGGCCGCCCTGGAGGACTGCTTCCTCTTCAACGCTGGGAAGGGCTCCGTGTTCAACCGAGAGGGCAAGAATGAGATGGAGGCGACCATAGTGGACGGCAGCGGGATGAACTCTGGCTCAGTGGCCTGTCTTCAGAGCGTGAAGAACCCAGTAAAAGCTGCCCGACACGTTATGGACAAAAGTGCCCATTCGCTGCTAGTAGGAGAAGGTGCAGAGCAGTTTGTTCAAAGCTTGGAGGAGAGCGCCAAGCCTGTGAGAGCTCAGTACTTTCACACGGATGTTCGTCACAGAGAGTTAATGGCAAAGCTTAGCGGAGGTAACGCCTTCAAGAACAACCACCCGCAGACTGTCGGTGCTGTAGCGTTGGACCGTCATGGCAAGTTAGCCGCTGCGACATCTACAGGTGGGTTGGTTGGGAAATGGAAAGGCAGAGTTGGAGACACAGCTGTTGTCGGAGCAGGAATATATGCTGATGAGAAGTTAGCAGTGACCTGTTCAGGTGATGGAGACGTTTTCCTCCGGCACACGGTGGCTCAAAAAGTGGCCGGTTTCTACCAACATAAAGGCTTTAGTCTGAGACAGTCCTGCCGTGAGGTGATGCTGGAGAACCTGCAGGGGAACCGTGCTGGGATCATCGCTGTTGACGCCAAAGGTGACGCTGTGATTGAAACCAACGCTGCCGTGATGTTTGCAGCCTCCATGATCGGTGGTATCACTCGTGTCGAAGTCATCAGACCCATGAAGACTTCCTGTAACGTGATCTGGGAAACAGATGACCTTGTGGCTTACTTACACTCCAGTCCCTGGACCCCCGGTGCAACTATTCTGACCCGCAAATCCTTTAATGGACAAGACAGCATATTCAAGTTACCCCTGCCAGATTATCTAGACATGTTACAAGGGGCGAAGGCTGTTGCTAGTTTGCTGTGTGAGAAACTGGAGGTTCAGCGCTGTGCTCTGGTATCTTACCCTCAGCCGGAGGAGCCGGCCCAGATCAGACTGCTGCCTCTCCATAGCTTGGAGACAGAATGGAAGCCACACCTGGCCACAGAGGAGGACTTCCAGGCCTATGATCCAGGTTACTGCAGCTCAAAGAACGGTCCACGCTGGGATGATGAAGATCTGAAGCAGGTCCAGTCCAAGATTCAAAACAAGCTGCCAACACCAAACGCACCCTGCAGCTACCATTACTTAGGAGAGCCTTCTGATGACAGCCTGTTCTGTCGGATCGTACGTGGTGAGGAACAGCAGTGGCGTGTGTGGGAGGACAACGAACATGTTGCCTTCCTCACTCCTTACGCCAACACACCTGGTCTCACCGTCCTGGTGCCACGCAAACCACTGACCAGCGACATCTTCCGTCTGAAAGACTCGGACTACACGACCCTGATCCTAGCAGCTCGTAAAGTGTCCGGTCTGCTGGTGGAAGCGCTCGGAGCACGAGGTGTCGCTCTGATCTTCGAGGGTTTTGAGGTTGATTACGCCCACGTTAAGCTGATACCTCTGGTTCCTTCGCCATTCTCCCAGCCCTCTGACCCTCAGCAGCAGGAGCACGTCACAGCCTATCCTGGGTACGTCTCCTCTGTTGACGGGCCCCCTGGTAACCCTGAGGCCCTGACAGAGATCCACACCAGGATCACCCGCTGCCGGCCCCCACGCTCCTGGGAGGATCCACTGACCCACTCTGCTTTGGCCCTTGGAAGCCAGTGGTACCGGAACCTCTTCCAGATTCAGAACACTCTCTTCCACAGCACTGTGGAATACTTTCACAACACCTGCCAGTATTCCTACGCTCTGACTCCTCTCACCACGGACACCATATCCTCTCCTATGGGTCTGGGCTCGGACTCGGAGCCTGTGTTTGTCAACATGCTGGGCCAGGACGTCTACCTGGCCGACTCCATGCAGTTTGTGCTGGAGTATTTCCTGCGCTTCCAGGAGAATCTTCCAGGCACCTACTACGTCTCTCCCAGCTTCAGAGGAGAGGATCCAGACGCCACACACCTGAACCAGTTCTACCATGTTGAGTGTGAGCTGCTTGGAGATATGGACGACGCCATGAACATAGCAGAAGGCTACGTAGCCAGCCTCACCAAAGCCATGCTGAAGAACCACTCCGACATCATCCTGAACACGGCTGGCACCCTCTCACATGCACAGGACATGTTGAAGAAGCTGGATGGAAGAGCCGCTCTTCCAAGAGTCACGTTGGACCAGGCCATTCCCATGATGCCGTCTGCCGACTGTCTGGAATGGGTCCAGGACAGCCAACCCCAGTTTGGCAGGAAACTGACCCGTAAAGGAGAGCGTGTGTTGATCCAGAGGTACGGAGGAGCCGTCTGGCTGACAGAGATGGACCACTTAGGAGTGCCTTTCTATCAGGCCTACGTAGAACATAGTGGACGATCTAAGGCCAAAGCAGCTGATCTGCTGCTGGGACTGGGAGAGACTGTGGGTCTGGGGGAGCGTCACTCCACCCCTGAGATGGTGCAGGAGGCTCTGAGGCACCACACTGTCCCAGAGGAGTCCTACAAGTGGTACATCAACATGAGGCAGGTCCTCCCTCTGCTCACCAGCGGGTGGGGGATGGGCACAGAGCGCTACCTGTGCTGGCTGCTCCAACACGATGACATCAGAGACATTCACATCATCCCCCGCATGAAAACCAGAAAGTACATGCCCTGAGATCATGCCCTGAGATCATGCCCTGAGATCATGCCCTGAGATCATGCCCTGAGATCATGCCTTAAGATCATGCCCTGAGATCATGCCCTAAGATCATACCCTGAGATCATGTCCTGAGATCATGCCCTGAGATCATGTTCCTGAGATCATGTTCCTGAGATCATGCCCTAAGATCATGCCCTGAGATCATGCCCTAAGATCATGCCCTGAGATCATGCCCTGAGATCATGCCCTAAGATCATACCCTGAGATCATGTCCTGAGATCATGCCTTAAGATCATGCCCTGAGATCATGCCCTGAGATCATGCCCTAAGATCATACCCTGAGATCATGCCCTAAGATCATGCCCTAAGATCATACCCTGAGATCATGCCCTGAGATCATGTTCCTGAGATCATGTTCCTGAGATCATGCCCTAAGATCATACCCTGAGATCATGCCCTGAGATCATGCCCTAAGATCATGCCCTGAGATCATGCCCTGAGATCATGCCCTAAGATCATACCCTGAGATCATGCCCTAAGATCATGTCCTGAGATCATTAGATAAACCTTTATTTGTCCTCCAGGGGGTGGAAATTGCAGAAGAGCTTGCCCAGCATGCCCAGAGGTTCAGAATCTTACCACAGCCTGAGATCAGTGTCCATTAACAGAAAGATACTGCACATCAGTGAAATGAGAACTGAAGCAGAGTGTCTGTGAGAGGAGAAATTATTTTAATATAATATTGCATATTCATTTAGGAGATAACTTGTAATTAATCAATTCAAACCTGCAGTCAAATGTACGACCTACGAATTCAAATGTCTTCTGAATTTTCACTTCGTATTACATTATATTATTACTGAATAAGTAGCCATGATTGTTTCCACTATTTAAAGCATTGATTCAGATGATTAACGGTCTGTGATGTTTGTTCTTTTTTTTCTTTTTTTCCAAATGCAACTTAAAGCCAAATGTTTCTGTCTCTGCACCAATCAGAGACTTAGATAAATTTAACTGAAGTAATTTCCAGACGTCTTTGTAGCAATTTCAAGTTGTAAATTGTACTTTGACATATACTACTTATATAACTATACAAATTAAAAAAACTTGTGAGGCACATTTATTTTGTTGTGTGTTTTATTCAGAACATTCATCTATTACCAGAGGGGGGATTTGCAGCTAGACTACAAAATGAACCAGAGGTTAGAAAAACCTAGTTTTATCCCAAGATAGATGTGTTAATCTGTGCCAAGGAGACTAGCCTTCAGTGCTCATGTGAACTGAGGTGAAGGTTCTGACCATGAGTTTATCTGGGAGCGATCAAATAAACAGACTATCGAGTATAACTGAAAGATAAAAGAAAGCGCAGGCATCAGGTCTGTAATTTCCTCTCCTTGACCTGATGCTGGGCTGGAAACAAGCAGAGGACTGAGGGTTTAATCAGAGACTTGTGACTGAACACACGCTAACACATGTCTGGAAAAACAAAACAACATCCACACTGTGCAGTGACTGGATAACATCTCCCTAACATCTGACACTACAAAATGAACCAGCGGTAAAATTATTATTATATTTTTTTTAATCGAGGTTAATCTCAACACGATTTTTTTTTTATAATTTGCCCGTTTTGGGTATAAAGGGGCGTGGTCACATCGCACGTGTTAAACTGTCACGTGACGCGTAGCGCGTGATAAGCATCATGGCGGCGCGTGCACTTGTCTCAGCCCAGTGGCTTCATGATGCGATCAAAAGCAACAGACTCGGACCTCAGCTGCGGATCCTGGACTCCTCCTGGTATCTGCCCAAACTCAAGCGAGATGCAGCGGCTGAGTTCAGACAGAAACACATCCCAGGAACATACTTCTTCGATCTGGATGAATGTTCTGACAAAACTTCATCCTTGGATCACATGTTGCCAACTAAAGATCATTTTGCAGAGTATGTGTCTGGTTTAGGTATCGGAAACGACACACATGTTGTAGTGTACGATGCCAGTGACTTTGGATCATACAGTGCACCGCGGATTTGGTGGATGTTCAGGTTATTCGGGCACCAGCTGGTCTCCGTGCTGGACGGAGGCATGAAGAAGTGGCTTCATGAAGGACGTCAGGTGACGTCAGAGTTCTGCCCACCAGAGCGTCAAGAGTTCAAGGCGACCATCAGTCCCAGTTGGATAAAGACCTACGATGATATCTTGAAGAACATTGAAACCAAACAGTTCCAGGTGATCGATGCCAGATCAGCTGGTAGGTTCAGAGGAACTGAGCCAGAACCTAGAGAGGGTGAGTTACCTCATCATTAACTGACCCAGAGGGTGAGTTACCTCATCATTAACTGACCCAGAGGGTGAGGTACCTCATCATTAACTGACCTAGAGAGGGTGAGGTACCTCATCATTAACTGACCCAGAGGGTGAGGTACCTCATCATTAACTGACCCAGAGAGGGTGAGGTACCTCATCATTAACTGACCTAGAGAGGGTGAGGTACCTCATCATTAACTGACCCAGAGGGTGAGGTACCTCATCATTAACTGACCTAGAGAGGGTGAGGTACCTCATCATTAACTGACCCAGAGGGTGAGGTACCTCATCATTAACTGACCCAGAGAGGGTGAGGTACCTCATCATTAACTGACCCAGAGGGTGAGGTACCTCATCATTAACTGACCCGGAGAGGGTGAGGTACCTCATCATTAACTGACCCAGAGGGTGAGGTACCTCATCATTAACTGACCCAGAGAGGGTGAGGTACCTCATCATTAACTGACCTAGAGAGGGTGAGATACCTCATCATTAACTGACCTAGAGAGGGTGAGGTACCTCATCATTAACTGACCTAGAGAGAGTGAGGTACCTCATCATTAACTGACCTAGAGAGGGTGAGGTACCTCATCATTAACTGACCCAGAGAGGGTGAGGTACCTCATCATTAACTGACCTAGAGAGGGTGAGGTACCTCATCATTAACTGACCTAGAGAGGGTGAGGTACCTCATCATTAACTGACCCAGAGAGGGTGAGGTACCTCATCATTAACTGACCTAGAGAGGGTGAGGTACCTTATCATTAACTGACCCAGAGAGGGTGAGGTACCTCATCATTAACTGACCTAGAGAGGGTGAGGTACCTCATCATTAACTGACCCAGAGGGTGAGGTACCTCATCATTAACTGACCTAGAGAGGGTGAGGTACCTCATCATTAACTGACCCAGAGAGGGTGAGGTACCTCATCATTAACTGACCTAGAGAGGGTGAGGTACCTCATCATTAACTGACCCAGAGAGGGTGAGGTACCTCATCATTAACTGACCCAGAGGGTG
The DNA here is from genome assembly GCA_030340665.1 of Neosalanx taihuensis. Taxonomy (NCBI): domain Eukaryota; kingdom Metazoa; phylum Chordata; class Actinopteri; order Osmeriformes; family Salangidae; genus Neosalanx; species Neosalanx taihuensis. Next base: position 550,946 of record CM059298.1, read on the forward strand.
AGGTACCTCATCATTAACTGACCCAGAGGGTGAGGTACCTCATCATTAACTGACCCAGAGAGGGTGAGGTACCTCATCATTAACTGACCCAGAGGGTGAGGTACCTCATCATTAACTGACCCAGAGGGTGAGGTACCTCATCATTAACTGACCCAGAGGGTGAGGTACCTCATCATTAACTGACCCGGAGAGGGTGAGGTACCTCATCATTAACTGACCCAGAGGGTGAGGTACCTCATCATTAACTGACCCAGAGAGGGTGAGGTACCTCATCATTAACTGACCTAGAGAGGGTGAGATACCTCATCATTAACTGACCTAGAGAGGGTGAGGTACCTCATCATTAACTGACCTAGAGAGAGTGAGGTACCTCATCATTAACTGACCTAGAGAGGGTGAGGTACCTCATCATTAACTGACCCAGAGAGGGTGAGGTACCTCATCATTAACTGACCTAGAGAGGGTGAGGTACCTCATCATTAACTGACCTAGAGAGGGTGAGGTACCTCATCATTAACTGACCCAGAGAGGGTGAGGTACCTCATCATTAACTGACCTAGAGAGGGTGAGGTACCTTATCATTAACTGACCCAGAGGGTGAGGTACCTCATCATTAACTGACCTAGAGAGGGTGAGGTACCTCATCATTAACTGACCCAGAGGGTGAGGTACCTTATCATTAACTGACCCAGAGGGTGAGGTACCTCATCATTAACTGACCTAGAGAGGGTGAGGTACCTCATCATTAACTGACCCAGAGGGTGAGGTACCTCATCATTAACTGACCCAGAGAGGGTGAGGTACCTCATCATTAACTGACCTAGAGAGGGTGAGGTACCTCATCATTAACTGACCCAGAGAGGGTGAGGTACCTAATCATTAACTGACCCAGAGGGTGAGGTACCTAATCATTAACTGACCCAGAGGGTGAGGTACCTCATCATTAACTGACCCAGAGGGTGAGGTACCTCATCATTAACTGACCCAGAGGGTGAGGTACCTCATCATTAACTGTAGATACCTGCAGGTGCACACCAACATACAACATATGAGTCCCCCTAACCCTCAGATACAGGTCTGATGGTAAAAGGTTTGCACCATTCTTTAATTCTGGAATGACTTGCATGTATGGTGAATAAATAAAAACAATTAATTTAACTCAAATCAACTAAACTCCTGCTTGACTCCGCAGACACTAAGCCAGGACACTTTCCTGGTGCCATCAACATGCCTTTCACCAGCTTCATGGATGCTTCTGGGACTGAGCTGGAGCCTGACCAGCTGAGGAAGCTGTTCCAGGAGGCTGGTGTGGACCTGGAGCGCCCCCTGTGGGCCAGCTGTGGCTCAGGCGTGACAGCATGTCATGTGGTTCTGGCTGCACACCTGCTGGGAGCTCCACCTGTGTCCGTGTACGACGGCTCCTGGGCAGAGTGGTATAAAAGAGCAGCGACCCAGCATGTCCTCTCTGAAGGGAAATACAAATAAAGCAGGAATAGATGAGTGTGAGAGGGAAATGAGTGCTGGATCATTTAGCAGAAGTTACTGATCAGAAGATTAACTGAATCCACAGTTACTAATCGCTGTAGAGGAGGAAGATCAAATGGTTTGACTCCAGAGATCATCAGATCAGAGACGGCTGAGTGTTTTCACAGATCTGGGCAACAGCTGTTAAAGGTGCTGATCATAAAGATGTGATGGGATGATGTTGAAGGAGACCTAGATTATACATGTAGAGGATGTTGACACTAATAACTGAAGTGGAATTTCAAATGTAGATTATTTCATGTTTCATTTATTATCCCCATGAAGAATATTGCATTTCAAGTCAAAGTTGCAGACCTAAGTGCACTTTTAAGGTTAAAATGACAATTGATACAATGTGACAGCTACTATGATGTGCAATACTTTTTGCAATAAAAAATTGTTTGCAGTTAAGGGTAAATGTACTGTCATTTTTGTAAACCTATATTCAAACATGATTATTTATTTTGAATACTGAATATGTCACTTTTAAATCAGTTTACTTGTTTTGTTACGATTTATAACCAATTTCAGCTATAAATATTTATGTTTTAATGTATTATATAACCAATTTGTAGGAATGCTCGGCCAGCAAAGGCCAACATGATGTAAGATCCACCCATGAACAGTGCATCAGTCAGGCAGTACTGGTCCATATATTCATAGTGGGTCATTTGACATCAGTACATGATCTTTTTACAGGCAGATCCCAGAGTGTCTGAAGCAGCTGACGCAGACCAGATTCAGAACCAGTTCAATCCGGTTTAATGTTGGATTTTGGGGGTCTGCCAATATGCCTGATTTTTCGAAATCAAATACGAATAATTCAGTGTTTCTATTTTCGTTAAGTCCAACAGTGCTGATTGGAAGAGATGTTTCCAGAACAGCAGATTGGCGTCAGAATCTAACGTGAGTAGGTTCAAGTCTCCATTTCCCAAAGTAAAAAACACAAAAATATATTAAAGCCTACTTAATCAGGCTATTGTGATTTACAGATTTAATTTCATCACTTCAGATATGCTATAATATTTTTCTGTACCATTAAACAGAACAAAGTCTTTATATGTCATAATATCACAGCTGTCTGATAGGTGTCCTGCCTGCTGCCTGCAGGTCCTCAGGTAATAAACACACTGGGGTCCTTTATCTAAGAGAGATATCGTGTCATTTAAAATCTGCTAATAAGATCAAATAAACATCACATCGGAGCTTGTTTGGGATTTGGATATTTCTGACAGACAAACAAATAATTACTTATCTTGAACTTAGCTGATAGCTGTAATTTGACCGTGAAGAAAAGTGTTTAATACCGTGTGGCGCGAGCTTCTGTTTTTAGCTTTAACAACCTAGCTTGACTTAATCATCGTTCAGCTACAACTTTCCTGTTTCTGCTCAGAGTCCAGTTTACTAAAGGGTAAAAAAAACAACAGCAACGTTTTAATTATATAGATCATTACAGTATTATGAAACATTTAGAAATGTGCAAGCTTTGCTAGTGAACTACGTTAGCTGCTACATGTAGCCAACTCTGCTAACGTTAGCTTAGCATTTCCACCGTAATTGAGCAACGATGTACTGAAGTGAATCTGTTTAGAACAAAGAGTTCATATTTATAATGATGAAGATCAAACTCGACATGGAATATCTGCGTGTTTTGGTGCGGTTATCAAGTATGTAAACGTTACATTCAGTTAATAGTTTTTTCTTCTTCCTTCTCACCACAGGGCGGCGTTAATGAGCAGCCATGTCTGGCATCGCTCTCAGCAGACTGTCTCAGGAGAGGAAAGCCTGGAGGAAAGATCACCCGTTTGTGAGTAACCCTGCAAAACAACACCTGAGTAGGACAGGGGGTAACCCTGTAAGACAACACCTGTGTAGGAGTAACCCTGTAAGACAACACCTGTGTAGGAGTAACCCTGTAGGACAACACCTGTGTAGGAGTAACCCTGTAGGACAACACCTGTGTAGGAGTAACCCTGTAGGACAACACCTGTGTAGGAGTAACCCTGTAGGACAACACCTGTGTAGGAGTAACCCTGTAGGACAACACCTGTGTAGGAGTAACCCTGTAGGACAACACCTGTGTAGGAGTAACCCTGTAGAACAACACCTGTGTAGGAGTAACCCTGTAGGACAACACCTGTGTAGGAGTAACCCTGTAGGACAGTGGTCTTCAACCCTGGTCCTCAGGACCCACTGTCCTGCATGTTTTGGATGTTTCCCCCTTCCCACACACCTGATTCTAATGCATGATCGTTTACCAGGATTCTTCAGAGCTAGATAACGACCCATGCATTAGAATCAGGTGTGTTGGAGCAGGGAAACATCTAAAACATGCAGGACAGTGGGTCCTGAGGACCAGGGTTGAAGACCACTGCTGTAGGACAACACCTGTGTAGGAGTAACCCTGTAGAACAACACCTGTGTAGGAGTAACCCTGTAGAACAACACCTGTGTAGGAGTAACCCTGTAGAACAACACCTGTGTAGGAGTAACCCTGTAGAACAACACCTGTGTAGGAGTAACCCTCTAGGACAACACCTGTGTAGGAGTAACCCTCTAGGACAACACCTGTGTAGGAGTAACCCTGTAGGACAACACCTGTGTAGGACAGGGGTGTCGAACTGCTGCCATGGAGGGCCAAGAGGATAAATCAGCTGGTGTAGTTGCTTGGTTGACACCAAAACCTGCACCCCCTTGGCCCTCGATGGCACATGGTTTGACACATTTAATCAATATTGTTAATGAATATAATCATTCTTCCGGTTTGATGAGCATTCTGTGTTTCTGTTGCATGTGTGTGTTCGTACAGGGCTTTGTGGCTGTACCCACCAAAAATCCTGATGGAACCATGAACCTGATGAACTGGGAATGTGCCATCCCAGGGAAGAAGGGGGTGAGATCTTTATTCTGCTTTGCATCGCTTGTCACTGTTAGGAACCAGTATGACCTCTTCCTGACATGGTGGCTGGTGTTTGATGTGTTCATCTCTGATCCATCCTTTAGACCTTGTGGGAAGGAGGCCAGTACAAACTCAGAATGCTTTTCAAGGATGATTATCCTTCCTCGCCTCCAAAATGTGAGTTTATCACCAAGAACACTTCCTCTTCTCCCTCAATATTGTATTTTCAGTTTGGAATATTTTGTTAACAAAAGCATTTGGTGCCAGACCCACAATGCTAGCAAAAAAAGACGAATATTGATTATTATTATTATTATGACTGGTGCATTCTTTTCAGGCAAATTTGAGCCACCTATATTTCATCCCAACGTGTATCCCTCTGGCACCGTGTGTCTGTCCATCCTGGAGGAGGATAAAGACTGGAGACCAGCCATCACCATCAAACAGGTCAGACATGAAACCTTCCACATGTGTTTGGATGAACTGAACCCTTCAGTTGGAGGTTCATCTTGGGTTTGTGTTTCCAGATCTTGTTGGGGATTCAGGAGCTGCTGAATGAACCTAACATCCAGGATCCTGCCCAGGCAGAGGCGTACACCATCTACTGGTGAGTCTCTGTATGAGGGGCTCTGTCTGGGGGTGCTGGTGGGGCAGGGACAGTCTGGTGGGGCAGGGACAGTCTGGTGCGGCAGGGACAGTCTGGTGGGGCAGGGACAGTCTGGTGGGGCAGGGACAGTCTGGTGCGGCAGGGACAGTCTGGTGGGGCAGGGACAGTCTGGTGGGGCAGGGACAGTCTGGTGCGGCAGGGACAGTCTGGTGGGGGGGGGGGGGGGGGGGGGGGGCACAGTCTGGTGGGGCAGGGGCACAGTCTGGTGGGGCAGGGACAGTCTGGTGGGGGGGGGGGCACAGTCTGGTGGGGCAGGGACAGTCTGGTGGGGCAGAGACAGTCTGGTGCGGCAGGGACAGTCTGGTGGGGGGGGGGGGGCACAGTCTGGTGGGGCAGGGACAGTCTGGTGGGGCAGAGACAGTCTGGTGGGGCAGGGACAGTCTGGTGGGGCAGGGACACAGTCTGGTGGGGCAGGGACACAGTCTGGTGGGGCAGGGGCACAGTCTAATGGGTGGGGGCAGTTTAGTGGGGCGGGGACACAGTCTGTGTGGACACATGCTCAGTGTGTGAGTCAAGGTTGGGGCCTGTGCAGGTGTTCAGACATGGTGTTCTGGTGGAGCTCCAGATAACATGCTAATGAACTCTCCCTTCCTGTGTTTTGTCTTGTAGTCAGAACAGAATGGACTATGAGAAGAGAGTCAGGGCACAGGCCAAGAAGTTTGCCCCAACATAGAGCTGTCAGAGCTGGCTGAACCATCAGCTGACCCGCCCTGAGGAGGGCCAGGAAACAGCAGGACCACTCCAAAACAGCTACACCATCAGCATTTATTGTTTACTGAGGACATAGGAAAGGGTGGTGATTTTTATGTAGTTATGTTGTAAAAAAATATTAAGGTCATGGAACAAGAACATACAGAGCCCCCCCCGCTCCATGTTAACTGGTCATTTGCTGATAAATAATCACACACAGGTTGGCATGGTTTCTGCTTGTAAACCCCTCAAGTATGATAACTGTTTCACATATTTGACTCCAACATCATGTTTTAAACATCTTATCCAACCGTTTATTTTGGGAGCATTCCAGGTTTCATTTGGAGTGACCCTTCAAATAGCCTGGGTGAATTAAGTGCACTTCATAGGGTTAGAAGGGCCCACAGGTTCACTTCTGAACACATGAGTGCATGTACATATATAAATATTGAGAGTTGTGGAACCTATGTTTTATAATGTTTTAGCAAGTTGATATATGTGTGTGTGTGTGTGGTATTACAAGTAATGAACTCAATTAAATGTATGATGTGAAATAAAATGGACAAGGGAACTGCTTTGTCAGCGTGTTTCTGAGTGAAGTGTCTCAGTGGAGGGATGTGATGAAGAACAGCACAGTCTTCAGTGTGTCGCGTGTCGTGCGGGCCAGAGCCACACTTCCCACGCGAGGCTGCTCCTCTTTCAGGCTAATTATGACGTCAGTATCCAGGTAACGGATCAGCTCTCACGTTCATTGGTCGATCCGTGGGTCTACAAAGATCAATCATTTATTCTATTAACCAACACTGAAGTGAAGGCGCCCAAAACTAATGTAAGTATAAAGTCCCAGACAGCGGGATATACTTTCTGTTGTTAGATTAATTATTTTGTGAACTATTTAAACAATACTTTTCCTAACAAAGCGATTTACTTGTACTCTAACTTCAAGTAAAGTGAACAGTGAAGTGATGAATTGGAAGGTGTGTTAGGTTTGTGGTTGGTGTTCCGCTGCTGATGTGTCCGGACTGCACACCGCTGTTCACACTCAGTGTTTTGGGTCATAACAGCAGGTTTTACACTCTACAAGTACCGGAAATGTTTTTGGCTGCGACAAGCCGAGTTTTAGTTATCAGCTCATGATATGTGACGTCGTCTCCGTAAATACATCAAGGTGTGATTTTAAGATGCGCTAGAATGTTGACACCTCTGCTTCTGTTTCAGTTCCTGCCATGACCTCTCCTGTGCTGCCAGAGGCCCCAACACTCCCCGGGAGACACGTCAGTGGGGTCATCTATAAGACTATAGGCGCATTGATTACACTGTTTATGTGTTGAGAGTTTTTTCTAGGTTGACATGGGTGCGCGTGGATGTGTGTGTTTTCCAGGCGGTGAGGGACAGCACGTGTTCCCTCCTCCTCGTGCTGCCTCATTACTCAGACACAGGGTCCACCTTCTCATCTCTACACTCCTCCTATCACAGCCTGGGACACTGTCTCCGTAGCAACATCTTCCCTGGTTGGTGACTCCATGAGACGCTTTCATCACTTCACAAACATCCAGTGCTACTCAGCTCACACACACACACACACACACACACACACATCTGATTGAGTGAGTGTTGTGTTAACCTGCAGGACCCCCCCTGGAGTGGAGGACTCTGTTTCAGGAGTCGTACATCCCACCCCCCTGGCCCCTCCCCCCCCCCACCCTCCCATGCTGGTATGGACGCAGGACTGATGACCTGGGTGGGTCATGTGATGTGATCTGATCATGTGATGATGTTGACCTGGGATGTGCTTCCTGTTCTGCTGGATGTTGACCTGGGATGTGCTTCCTGTGATGTGCTTCCTGGGATGTGCTTCCTGTTGACCTGTGACCTGCTTCCTCCTGTGCTTCCTGTAGTCAGATGGACTGAGGAGAACATTGTGAACCAGAAGATGAAGAAATCCCTTCAGCAAGTGGAGGGGAAGGGCAGGAAATGAAGTTCCTGGTCTCTCCACCTGGTCTCTCTCCACCTGGTCTCTCTCCACCTGGTCTCTCTCCACCTGGTCTCTCCACCTGGTCTCTCTCCACCTGGTCTCTCTCCACCTGGTCTCTCTCCACCTGGTCTCTCCACCTGGCCTCTCTCCACCTGGTCTCACTCCACCTGGTCTCTCCACCTGGTCTCACTCCACCTGGTCTCTCCACCTGGTCTCTCCACCTGGTCTCTCTCCAGCTGGTCTCTCCACCTGGTCTCTCCACCTGGTCTCTCTCCACCTGGTCTCTCCACCTGGTCTCTCCACCTGGTCTCTCCACCTGGTCTCTCTCCACCTGGTCTCTCCACCTGGTCTCTCCACCTGGTCTCTCCACCTGGTCTCTCTCCACCTGGTCTCTCCACCTGGTCTCTCTCCACCTGGTCTCTCCACCTGGTCTCTCTCCACCTGGTCTCTCCACCTGGTCTCTCCACCTGGTCTCTCTCCACCTGGTCTCTCCACCTGGTCTCTCTCCACCTGGTCTCTCCACCTGGTCTCTCTCCACCTGGTCTCTCCACCTGGTCTCTCCATCTTAGTGATATCACATTAAAGCTTGACACACCCAACCACCTCTCAGTGCTGCTGAAACTCACTAAGTCCCTTAGGAACCAGAACAACATATGAACCCAAACATGCATACACATCACACATCTCCACATCACCACACATCACACATCCCCACATCCCCACACATCACACATCCCCAAATCACCACACATCCCCACATCACTACACATCCCCACACATCACCACACATCACTACACATCACCACACATCCACACACATCCCCACACATCCCCACACATCCCCACACATCCACTCATACATTCTTGGAAAATACAACATTTGAGGAAGATGAAGGATCCCTGGATGAAAGCTCTTCATCAGCCAGGAGCCACAACACATGGAGGAAATAATGAAATAGCTCAAACGATGACATCAGAAGCGAACAGCTCACAGTTCTGCTGTGGAAGCGACACAGTATCAAACTGATACCATCTGACACCACTGAAACTAGCGGCTCGTCTTCATCTCTTGACAAGGCAGAGAGAAATACCATCTGTTAGTAATCGCTCTGCTGTGGGGAGACATCAAAGTTTTAACAGGGAGAGAAGTCTGAACAATGCTGTTCAACTGTCTGGCTGTTCTCCACTGGATCACAGACAGATCACAGACAGGTCACAGACAGGTCACAGACAGATCACAGACAGATCACTGACAGATCACTGACAGATCACAGACAGGTCACAGACAGGTCACAGACAGATCACAGACAGATCACTGACAGATCACAGACAGATCACTGACAGGTCACAGACAGGTCACAGACAGATCACAGACAGATCACAAAAAGACAACAGACAGATCACAGACAGATCACTGACAGATCACAGACAGATCACTGACCGATCACTGACAGGTCACAGACAGACAACAGACAGATCACTGACAGATCACAGACAGATCACTGACCGATCACTGACAGGTCACAGACAGATCACTGACAGGTCACAGACAGATCACAGACAGATCACTGACAGATAACAGACAGGTCACAGACAGATCACAGACAGAACACTGACAGATCACAGACAGGTCACAGACAGATCACAGACAGATCACAGACAGATCACTGACCGATCACTGACAGGTCACAGACAGACAACAGACAGATCACTGACCGATCACTGACAGATCACAGACAGATCACAGACAGATCACAGACAGATCACTGACAGACAACAGACAGGTCACTCTTATGAATGTTCAATATTAAGCTGGTTGGTCTTTTGCTCTCATCTGTGTGAACTTTCCCAGCTGCTGGAAGAGGTGACGGCTGTGTTGGCAGGTTGGTGCGTCCAGTACACCCTGCAGCAGGGAGGACATCTAACTCACAGCTCGGTAATAAGTCCTCACAAAGTCTACAAAGTTAATGATAATGTAGTTGATAATAACACCAGACAGTCTTTCAAATAATGAGAGAATAAATGGTGAATTGTTTAGTATGTTCAATCCTGTTGACAGTCTGGGTTCAGGATCAGGGCTGATCAAGGTGTCAAGGTTCCCACTAGAACAACCAAGTTGCATGTAGAACAGCTAAAGATACGACCTAACACCTCCTGCCTGTCACACCACAGCCCCCCCCGCCCCCCTCACAGCCCCCCCAGCCCCCCCCGCCCCCTCCCCCAGCCCCCCCGCCCCCCCTCACAGCCCCCCCCTCCCCCAGCGCCCCCCTCACAGCCCCCCCCTCCCCCAGCCCCCCCGCCCCCAGCCCCCCCCGCCCCCCTCACAGCCCCCCCCTCCCCCAGCCCCCCCGCCCCCTCCCCCTGCCCCCTCACAGCCCCCCGCCCCCTCACAGCCCCCCCGCCCCCTCCCCCAGCCCCCTCGCCCCCTCACAGCCCCCCCGCCCCCTCCCCCACCCCCCCGCCCCCTCACAGCCCCCCCTGCCCCCCTCCCAGCCCCCCCCGCGCCCTCACAGCTCTCCCTCCCCCCGCCCCCTGCCCCCTCCCCCCCTGCAGGCCTGTGGTCGGAACATCAATACTGTTTTCTTGTTTCTTCGGTACGCACACCTCATTTTCACTTCCTCACCAGACCTCAGCCTCTGACCTTTCAACACACACACACACACATCCCCTGACATACATACTGCACGCACACAAACACACACTCACTTGAACGCAGACACAGCAAACACACACTCTTCCTTCAGGTGTTCGTCCTCCCCCCGCAGGGCGAGCGGCCCCCTGGTAGACCACACCGAGCTGCTGTTCTGACGCAGAGCTTCACCTCCCTCCATGTCGGTGGTTTGGTTTTTACAAACAAGCAACTCCAACTCAACAGGGGAGAGTTGCGCAATGCCCCCCTTGAAGGGCAAGCTGGATGGAACCAGATCCAAAAGTCTGCAGGTGGAGGAACTTGTGTTTTTGTATTTTTTAAGTGATGGACACACTCAAACATGCACACACACACACAACCTCGGCTCTGCAGTCAGCAGTCTGTGGTGACTAGATGTGGACAGTCTAGATGTGGACAGTCTAGATGTGGACAGTCTAGATGTGGACAGTCTAGATGTGGACAGTCTAGATGTGGACAGTCTAGATGTGGACAGGCTAGATGTGGACAGTCTAGATGTGGACAGTCTAGATGTGGACAGGCTGGATGTGGACAGACTAGATGTGGACAGTCTAGATGTGGACAGTCTAGATGTGGACAGTCTAGATGTGGACAGACTAGATGTGGACAGTCTAGATGTGGACAGTCTAGATGTGGACAGTCTAGATGTGGACAGACTAAATGTGGACAGTCTAGATGTGGACAGTCTAGATGTGGACAGTCTAGATGTGGACAGTCTAGATGTGGACAGACTAAATGTGGACAGTCTAGATGTGGACAGTCTAGATGTGGACAGTCTAGATGTGGACAGTCTAGATGTGGACAGTATATATGTGGACAGTATATATGTGGACAGTCTAGATGTGGACAGTCATTTCCACCAGGATCACTGCCTGTATTGAATCAGTTTTTGGACGTGAAAGAGGTTTCTGTGGTTACGACTAAACACAGTCCATCATGCTTCACTGGTGTTTGGGTCCAAGCAGCTTCCTGGTCATTCAGACAGATTTGATTTGTGGATTTCACTTCGACCAAATTCTAAAGTTAGCTTGGGCTCAATGTTTGATTCATACAGGATGTGGTGCATATGATAGTGCTCTCTCTCTCTCTTTCTCTCTCTCTCTCTTTCTCTCTCTCTCTCTTTCTCTCTCTCTCTCTTTCTCTCTCTCTCTCTCTTTCTCTCTCTCTCTGTCTCTCTCTCTCTCTCTGTTCTCTGTCTCTCTCTCTCTTCCTCTGTGTCTTTGTCTCTCTTCCTCTGTCTCTCTGTTCTCTCATATTAGCACTATTCTAACCCTGACGTGATTGGACCTTTGGACACTAACAGGTGTCTCTTCATTGGTGCAGTGGAGTGATTGGCAGCCTGCTTTTCTTCTTCACTCCTCGTACTGGGCGGGTTTCCTGCTAGCAGCAGCCTCAGGAAGGCTGTCACTCACTGGGCACTTATATCAAGAAGGGGCGACAGAGAGACACACAGAGAGAGAGAGAGAGAGAGAGAGAGAGAGAGATGTAGAGAGACCGAGAGACATTGATATCTAACTGAGACACAGGAAGAGAGAGAGAGAGCATCAGCTCTCAGTTACCATCAGTTATCCAGTCATATAGATAAAGGTGAGCAGCATGATCTGTGGTGTAAAGCTGAGCTGGCCTGGAGGATGAGCGACCTGTGAGATTATCATCAGTCTGGGATTGTGTGTGTGTGTATCTGTGTGTGTATCTGTGTGTGTATCTGTGTGTGTATCTGTGTGTGTATCTGTCTGTACAGACACAGTACTACTGCTAAGGCCTGCACAATCATGTTAGCATTATTATTTAGTTATACTGCCAGATTTGTTTTATTTATTTAATGGATATGATTCTACAGAAAATGTTTAGTATTGCTGCATCATGCTGTGTTTAAATATTTAAATATTTGACATTATGATGGATATTGTTTTGGTATTGAAGTTATACTGGTTATTTTTAAGGTTTTCAGTTTGGAGAGTATTTGGTTTGAAGACTGTGTTCCCATCTTGCTCTGTGGGGTCTGAAGGGTTCTGAAGAACTCTGCTTGGTTCTCATTTCTGCAGGGTTGTCTGTTCTGCAGGGTTCTCCGTTCTGCAGGGTTCTATGGTTCTGCAGGGTTCTCAGTTCTGGAGGGTTCTCAGTTTTGCAGGGTTCTCAGTTCTGCAGGGTTCTCCGTTCTGCAGGGTTCTATGGTTCTGCAGGGTTCTCAGTTCTGGAGGGTTCTCAGTTCTGCAGGGTTCTCCGTTCTGGAGGGTGCTGCGCTGCATGTGTGATGATGTGATGTGTCGGTACTTTCGGAGGAAACCGTTCCTTTCACTTCAGTACCAGATGGAAAACCACGAGCAACTGTCGAGTCATTAGAGAAACAGACTCACCAGACTCACTCTGCTGCACAAGGCTGCTCAATTATGTTCTACTTTTCTCTGGACTTCCTTTCTGTATTATATCCAATAATATTCAATGATATTCTATTATGTGCTCTAGTAGAAGTTTGAATCACAATAAGGGTTTAGATTGGTTGAGGGGCAGTTCTATGGGCATATTTGAAGCCCTTTGTGACATTGGTTGTAAAAAAGGCTATACAAATATATTTTGATTGGATTTAGTAGTGCAAGGTTTGTCAAAGTGTAAGGTTTGTTATGGTAACAGAGGCTGTTGGTGGTAAAGTTTGTCCTAGTAACAGAAGCTGTTTCCATCTCAACCCACTCAAACTGTGATTGCAAAACCAGCTTGTGGCGCTCATCACTGCAACGAGGTTCTGTGTGATGTTCTCATGTTCTGTGATGTTCTCCTGCCTGCTGTTCTCATGTTCTGTGACGTTCTCCCACCTGCTGTTCTCATGTTCCATGTGATGTTCTCCAGTTCTGTTCAGCCTGCAGCAGTGATGGATCCCCTCTGGAGAGTGTTTCTTCTCCTGCTCTGCGCTCCAGCACCTCCTCTCTCCTCTCCTCTCTCCTCTCACACATCCCCCCCAGGTCAGAGCACCCCTCCAGAGGCTGCACACACTCTGGGCAACCACTGATCATACTCAGTCTGTGAGGTAGAGGGCTGTGTGTGAGGTAGAGGGCTGTGTGTGAGGTAGAGGGCTGTGTGTGAGGTAGAGGGCTGTGTGTGAGGTAGAGGGCTGTGTGTGAGGTTGAATGCTGTGTGTGAGGTAGAAGGCTGTGTGTGTGAGGTTGAAGGCTGTGTGTGAGGTTGAGGGTTGTGTGTGAGGTTGAAGGCTGTGTGTGAGGTTGAGGGTTGTGTGTGGGGTTAAAGGCTGTGTGTGAGGTAGAGGGCTGTGTGTGAGGTAGAAGGCTGTGTGTGTGAGGTTGAATGCTGTGTGTGAGGTAGAAGGCTGTGTGTGTGAGGTTGAAGGCTGTGTGTGAGGTTGAGGGCTGTGTGTGGGGTTGAAGGCTGGGTGTGAGGTTGAGGGCTGTGTGTGAGGTTGAGGGTTGTGTGTGGGGTTGAAGGCTGTGTTGTCTTTTCAGGCCTGTCTTGTGTGAGTGACTACGTCAGAAACATCACCTGTGATTGGAGCAGCTCAGGTGTGGCCCCTGGTGCTGTGGCCCCTGGTGCTGTGGCCCCTGATGCTGTGGCCCCTGATGCTGTGGCCCCTGGTGCTGTGGCCCCTGGTGCTGTGGCCCCTGATGCTGTGGCCCCTGGTGCTGTGGCCCCTGGTGCTGTGGCCCCTGATGCTGTGGCCCCTGGTGCTGTGGCCCCTGGTGCTGTGGCCCCTGGTGCTGCCTGCAGGATCCAGGCGTCAGGTTCTGGTTGTGTGTAAGGATCCTCTGTCTCAGCTGCCCTGATCATGAAGGAACGTGTCGTCATGGTTTCTTCATTGTTCGTAGTACATTTTCAGTGTGTTACGTCTTCATCAGGTTCTAGTGGTTACAGTCGTTGCTTGTATCCAAAGCGACGTCTGAGGTGTGAAAAGTGAGGCGTGTGTGTGTGTGTGTGTGTGTGTGCGAACATCTTCGTGTGTGTGTGTGTGAACATCTTCTTTGTTGTCTCACTTAGAGATCAGAGTTGTGCTTTGGAGCCCGTGGACATTCCTGAGGCCAAGATATACAGGTGTGGATTTGCCTGTACTCTGGTGAGTCTGTGCTTTATCCTCATTAATAAAGATGACCATGTAATTAAACATAAAGTTTGCTTTTCTAATGATCGGATGTTCAGTGTTAGTGCTTGAAGAAGAACACCAACACACAACTTGTCATCCTTTTCAGACTTTAAATAAAGCTGTGAGGCTGAAATTCCTCCGGGTGAAGTGTGGAGATACTGTGATGACAGAGATCAGAAACTTCAGACCTTTAGATCACAGTAAGGACCTCTGTCAGGGTCCCCTTCTACAGGGCATCTCCAGGATTTAGACGATTTATACTTTATATAGTATATATAGTTATAAAGTGGAGTATTTATTATGCCTGGCAAAGTGTGAGAAGCACCACAAAATACTACGGAGGAATGTACAGTATTATTTACATGCTGTGTGTGTGTGTTCTTCTGTGTGTGTGTCCGTCTGTGTGTGTGTGTGTGTTCGTCTATGTGTGTGTGTGTGACAGTCAAGATGAACCCTCCAGGTGTCCCTCAGGTCCACACCAGCTCCAACCACACCAGCCTGTCCTGGGGCCCCGGGGCCCCTCTCTCCACTTTGATCTTCGGGTACAAGTTCCAGGTGCAGATCAAACAAGAACCCCAGAAATGGGAGGTGAGTGTGTGTGTGTGTGTGTGTGTGTGTGTGTGTGTGTGTGTGTGTGTGTGTGTGTGTGTGTGTGTGTGTGTGTGTGTGTGTGTGTGTGTGTGTGTGTGTGTGTGTGGTGAGAGTAGAGTATACCACTCTGATGTTCTCACTGAAAGCATTTCACCTTCCCTTCGTGTGTGTGCATGTGTGTGCATGTGTGTGTGTGCATGTGTGTGTGTGTGTGTGCATGTGTGTGTGTGTGTGTGTGTGTGTGTGTGTGTGTGTGTGTGTGTGTGCATCAGGATTCCCTCAACTTTACCACCAGATCCATGTTGGAGCCCAGCCTGACAGTGAGGATGAAGCAGGCAGGAGTGTATCAGGTCAGAGTCAGGGTCCGACCTGACGACAGGTACAAGGCCCAGTGGAGCGACTGGAGCTCCTCCTCCTCCTGGTGGTCCGAGGGGGAGGGGGAGGAGGGCAGCACAGACAGCCCTGATGGGAAGACGCTGGACTGGACCTCAGTGGTGCTGTGGTGTGTCATGGTGGCTGTCTTCACTGTAATCATTATACTGCTGCTGATCTGCAAAACCTGCGCAAAGAAGCGGTCAGTCATCATCAGTGTGTGTGTGTGTCTGTCTGTGTGTCTGTCTGTCTGTGGGTGTGTGTATAATTTGGTTTACGTGTGTCTTTCTCTTTTCCTGGGTGTAGGAAACATCACCAGCACGTCCCTGATCCTGCCAAATACTTCCATACTCTCAACTCAGTCCACAATGGGAACTTCCAGGTAATCTCTGCTGTCACATAGAGACACACATGCACACACTTACAGTGAGTATAATGACTTCCTGTCCCAGATGGGTGGAGGATAATGACTTCCTGTCCCAGATGGGTGGAGGATCATGACTTCCTGTCCCAGATGGGTGAAGGATCATGACTTCCTGTCCCAGATGGGTGGAGGATAATGACTTCCTGTCCCAGATGGGTGAAGGATCATGACTTCCTGTCCCAGATGGGTGGAGGATAATGACTTCCTGTCCCAGATGGGTGGAGGATCATGACTTCCTGTCCCAGATGGGTGGAGGATCATGACTTCCTGTCCCAGATGGGTGGAGGATAATGACTTCCTGTCCCAGATGGGTGGAGGATCATGACTTCCTGTCCCAGATGGGTGGAGGATAATGACTTCCTGTCCCAGATGGGTGGAGGATCATGACTTCCTGTCCCAGATGGGTGGAGGATAATGATCCCAGTTTTCTGTCTCCTCCTCCTCTCTAGAAATGGCTGAGCCCCATGTTTGTTGCTGATGACTTCCTGCCAGCTCTGCCCTGCGAGGACGTCTCTTTACTGGAGGTGACTGAACCTGTCGTCCCCTCCACCTCCACCTGCGTCCACGGCTGGTCAGGTGGAGAAGGCAGCGGCCAATCATCCTCCTCCTGCTTTTCCAACATCAGCTACTTACTCTCCAACTACCCCACCCACCAGCATGTGGAGTCCTGGCCAACCTACTTCACCTACGAGGAGGACCTCCTCCACCCCCTGCAGCCCTGCCACCCCCTGCACCCCTGCCACCCCCTGCAGCCCTGCCACCCCCTGCAGCCCTGCCACCCCCTGCAGCCCTGCCACCCCCTGCACCCCTGCCACCCCCTGCACCCCTGCCACCCCCTCCCCTGGCTCCCCATCCTCAGGGCAGACTCCTATGAGCTCCTGCTGTGCCCAGGCACCAGCTCCACCTGGCCCGGCCGCTGGAAGGAGCCAAGCAGCCCTGACTCAGGGATCAGCGAGGGAAACCACATCCCCTCCGAGGATGAAGAGAGTGTGAACGACATGGGAACAGTCAGGTTCACTCACATCCCTCCTCTCCTCCTGCCCCCCCTCACCCAGGTCACTTGCTTGGTGCATCACGGGGGCACTACTGCCCCCCCTGGCCTCTCCCAGGCTCCCAGCCCCCCTGAGGAGCTTCCTCCCATCCTAAAGGGAGACTCTTCCCTGGGGGGTGGTGGCAGTTACAGTGCCTGGCCTGTAGATGGCACTCTGGGCAGATCTTCGCCCATGACCGTTGGAGGAGGGTATCTGAGCATCAAAGAGCTGCAGACCACCTGCAGCAAGAAGTCCATTTAAGGGTTAGTCCACCTGCAGTGTGAGCCTAGCTGCAGCCTGCAGGGTTAGCCTAGCTGCAGGGTTAGCCTAGCTGCAGGGTTAGCCTAGCTGTAGGGTTAGCCTAGCTGCAGGGTTAGCCTAGCTGTAGGGTTAGCCTAGCTGTAGGGTTAGCCTAGCTGTAGGGTTACCTTAGCTGCAGGGTTAGCCTAGCTGCAGGGTTAGCCTAGCTGTAGGGTTAGCCTAGCTGCAGGGTTAGCCTAGCTGTAGGGTTAGCCTAGCTGTAGGGTTACCTTAGCTGCAGGGTTAGCCTAGCTGCAGGGTTAGCCTAGCTGCAGGGTTAGCCTAGCTGTAGGGTTAGCCTAGCTGCAGGGTTAGCCTAGCTGTAGGGTTAGCCTAGCTGTAGGGTTATCTTAGCTGCAGGGTTAGCTTAGCTGCAGGGTTAGCCTAGCTGCAGGGTTAGCTTAGCTGCAGGGTTAGCGTAGCTGCAGGGTTAGCCTAGCTGCAGGGTTTGCCTAGCTACAGGGTTAGCCTAGCTGCAGGGTTATCTTAGCTGCAGGGTTAGCTTAGCTGCAGGGTTAGCCTAGCTGCAGGGTTAGCCTAGCTGCAGGGTTAGCCTAGCTGCAGGGTTAGCTTAGCTGCAGGGTTAGCCTAGCTGCAGGGTTAGCGTAGCTGCAGGGTTGGTCCATCTGGCTCCATGCTCTGGGGTGGCAGGTCACCTGGCTCTGTAAACCGATACTTTATGTGAGGGCTCATTATATCATCGTCATCATTTCCTCAGGTAAACTGATTTTCAGGTTGTTTTATGATGTGTTTTATTTCTGATTTGGTGTCTTTGTGTTCTACTGAAATGAACTGCTGCTGTCCTCTCCTGGCTTGGGACTCAACTGTGGAAACTGTTTCTGAATTCTATTAGAGAGCAGACAGAAAGCATTGTCTCTCTGACCACCTCATAAGCATTACTGTATATTCATATTGTATCAGAGGTCTTTATACTGTTGGGACTTCTAGATTGCTGTTGCATTGATACTTTCTCTACTGACAAAACATTGTGTTTTAAATCCTCTATATTGTGTTTTCTGAAGCACTCTGTCTGGAACAGAAACATAAATGACTAAATGTAAATACAAACAGTTTTTGTTCTAGTTACTCACAGCTTGAGGGCCAAAATACCCCCTTAGACCCTCACACTGTGCTTGTGTGTGGTGTGCGAATGTGTGTGTGGTGCGTTAATTAGTGAGTGTGTGTGTGTGTGTGGTGTGTGAATGAGTGAGTGTGTGTGGTGTGCCAGTAAGTATGTGTGTGTGTGTGTGTGTGTGTGTGTGTGTGTGTGTGTGTGTGTGTGTGTGTGCCCTGTCAGGTGGGCCTCTGCTTGAACATGACTCTGTAGTTCATGTGGTTTGACATTTAACTGGGACACCACTGATTTCTGCCTCCTGTTCCTGCCTCACATGAAAAGCTCCCATGTTCATCTGAAACAAAACAACACACAGAAAAACATGAAGGATCTGAGCTTCACATGAAAGGCCTTTCCGAGCTTCCACCTCTGGAGAGACTTGGGTTTCCTCCTAGATGCTCTTATTCTGAAAGGCCTACAGACTGGATGATTCCCACATAACTAGTGTGATATTTGATCACACACATCACTGATGGACTGCAGTACTAGATACTGCGTCTGAATAAAGGATTCCCTTCTGGAAGGATGGACAGGTTAGGTTTTTGTTGTGGTCAGGGTAAGTGACATTCAGCCAGCAGGGGGCGACACAACTCAGATGACAGACTGTGTTCCATCTGTTGACATCAAATAAGATCATCCTTTATTTGTCCCAGAGAAATTAATGTATCACAATCTCTGATCGTCTGAGGTGAGAATCATGGAGGTTTATCACCAAGAGTCAATCACAGAAAAGGACAAAATGGGGAGAATTCCTTTAATTTAACAGCATAAGGTTGAGAGCAGACTGCTAACAGGCTAACTGGGTTCAGAGCAACTGGCAAGCTAACATGCAGCAGATGTGCTCATGTTCCACGTGTACAGATCATCTATCAGAGTGGGACTAGGATGAGGCTGGACTAGGATGAGGCTGGACTAGGATGAGGCTGGACTAGGATGAGGCTGGACTAGGATGAGGCTGGACTAGGATGAGGCTGGGACTAGGGTTGAGGCAGGACTAGGATGAGGCTGGACTAGGACTGAGGCTGGACTGGGACTGAGGCTGGGAGGGAGGCTGGACAATATCAACAGATCCATCTTGTTTCCCATGTTCGACCTCACAGGATTCTGTCATTTTCATGCTTTACTGACTCTAATGCTGTCGTGATTCTTCACAGACTGTAAATGTCATGTTGAATTTCATCCGCTGAAATGGATGGGGAAACATTTTACTGCCAACAAACTACTTTTTCCACCAGACATAATCTGGATGAATCAGAACATGGGCAGAGCAAACTAGCCGGCTGTAAAGGATCCTGATTATTAGAGTCAAAGAGTCAAAGGAGGGAGTCAAATTACATCTGTAAATAAACAAAGACAAGTAGGATGTAAATGGTAGTGACAGAGAGGAAGGGAGAGAGGGAGGGAGAGAGAGAGAGAGAGAAGGGGAGGGAGGGAGGGAGAGAGAGAGAGAGAGAAGGGGAGGGAGGGAGGGAGGGAGGGAGGGAGGGAGGGAGGGAGGGAGGGAGGGAGGGAGGGAGGGAGGGAGGGAGGGAGGGAGAGAGAGAGAGAGAAAGGGAGGGAGAGAGAGAGAGGGGGAGGGAGAGAGACAGAGAGGGAGAGAGAGAGAAGGGGAGGGAGAGAGGGAGAGAGAGAGAAGGGGAGGGAGAGAGACAGAGAGAAAGAGAGGGAGGGAGAGAGGGAGAGAGAAAGAGGGAGAGAGAGAGAGAGAGAGAAGGGGAGGGAGAGAGACAGAGAGAAAGAGAGGGAGGGAGAGAGGGAGAGAGAAAGAGGGAGAGAGAGAGAGAGAGAGAAGGGGAGGGAGAGAGACAGAGAGAGAGAGAGAGAGAGAGAGAGAGAGGGAGGGAGAGAGAGAGAGAGAGAGAGAGAGAGAGGGAGAGAGAGAAAGTGAGAGAGAGAGAGAGAGAGAGAGAGAGAGAGAGAGAGAGAGAGAGAGAGAGAGAGAGACTGATTTGAGGGTTTCAGTTTATTGTGTGTGGATGTACACAAGGCAGTGACTAAACCAGGTCAGTTTAACTTTACTTTGGCTCATTCATCTATCAATCAAACTCAGCTTGTGTTTTAATACTTCTGGTATCATCTTTCTCAGTAAGTGTTTGAGCTGCCTTCATTGAAAAAAAGACAACTTTCAGCTTGCAAACATATTGAACTTTAAGCATGCACTAGTGATCTAACTGTACGTGGACAGATTTGGGGATTTACAAGGTTTAATATGCAGTTAAAGTAAGTTCACGCAGCACAATTAAAAGAACGCCGGAAAGGTTTTACTGTCAAATCGCGTCTGTATTTGACATATTGTTGGTATCATCTTAACGGTGACAGATGATTTGTCTGATTTGTCCGGTAAGAGCAGCAAAGCTTAGACACTGTATGAGCCAGGCTGGCTGTGGGCTTCCAGGCTGCACATCAGAACACACATGCCTCTTCATGCGCTCTTTAACTCAAACAGTGTGTTCATCTGTGTTGGGGCATGTCTGCTTCTCTAAAGCTGCTGTTTCTACCACAGAGTCTCACAGATTCAGTCCAGCCATCACAGCTGTGTGCTCTAACCAGATGTACTAATGTGCTTTAATGAGATGCCAGTGCTGGGTTAGGAGGAGATGGTTCTCATTAGAACAGTGAACGATGATGTGAAGTTCACACACTAAAACCGAACATTTGTCTGAATAAGCTGTGTTGTTGCCATGGTTGTTCATTCCTAACTCTCCTCTCTCTGGGATAGTAAATGTTTTCACTGGAACAAGATTTGTCTTCTTTCCACTGTCCACACAGGAAGACATCTTGTGCTCGCTGCTAAGCTCAGACTGCTCTCTAGTGTCACCATGTTGTTTTTAAATAAGAACAAATTGCACAGCATTGTTATTAATACTTCTAGGAAGGCCCAATACATTCTCACCACTTCCTGGAAGATGACCTGTGACCCTATCCCTCTTCTCAGGTGTAATTATGTTTGACAGCCACCTCCTCCTCCCCCTCCTCCTCTCACTCTCTGGGGTGGTCTCTGTCCCTCCCCCCGGCCTCTCCCCCGGCCTCTCCCCTGGACCCTGCCGTCGCTGCTGTGATCCCCAGGACCCCCCCTCCAGCCTGGCCCCGGAGATCCGGACCTACATCAACATGACGATCCTCAAAGGTGGTTGTGATTATCTGATACAGGCTGACTGTTCTGGTGCACCTGTGCTTCAGTGGGTCAGAACCTCTGTGCTCTGGGTTCTAGGGAGAGGGCCAATAGGACCATTCCATCTGTTTCTGTCAGCCAATAGGAACATTCCATCTGTTTCTGTCAGCCAATAGGACCATTCCATCTGCATCAGCGTCTCGAGTCGTTCTCATGCTCTTTATTTTGGACCCACTGGTTCATGTGGCAAAAAAAATGACCACTGCAATTTTTTTGTGGGTGTTTCCGTTTCAGAAAGAAAGAAAAATTAAAAGAAAAAAATAAGGAGAAAAATGCCATGTTGAAGTCAGACAAACCTCAGTGTTTGTCTAAAATAGTTTTTTTTAAATGGAAATAACTCTGAGGAGTGTTTTGAAGACTGCATTCCTGCAGCTGGAAACACATCTATAAACTCTGCAGAAAAACTCAGCAGCAACACAGTGATTCCATTTCACAGTTTATTTTACTGTTTCATCCCAGACAGAATCTTGTTTTAATTCTTGGTTTAACATCTCAGCTAACAGACATCAGAATCAGAACTCATTTTATTTGCCATGAAAGTTGCAAAAACACGGAATTGATATGTACAGGATTGAAGTAAAAATGTAATTGTATGTACAGTATCTAGCTAATGTCCAGGGTTCTAAGAACTGAATCTTCCACTATGACTAACAGGAGACAAGGGTGAGCGTGGTGACCGAGGGACCCCAGGTAAAGCAGGGCCCGGCGGATCTCCAGGGGCCCAAGGCACCATGGGAGATAAAGGGGACAAAGGTTCAGCAGGTCTTCCAGGGGACCCCTGCAAGACCCAGGACTCTGCCTTCTCTGTGGGCCGCAGGAAGTCTCTCCACAGCCTGGAGCACTACCAGGCCCTGGTGTTCGACACTGTGTTCGTCAACCTGCACGGACACTTCGACATGTTCAAGGGCAAATTCTACTGCTTTGTTCCCGGGATCTACTTCTTCAATGTGAACATCCACACGTGGAACTTCAAGGAGACGTACCTGCACATCATGCTGAACGAGCGCGAGCAGGCCATCGTTTACGCTCAGCCCAGCGAGCGCTCCATCATGCAGAGTCAGAGCGTCATGCTGCAGCTGCATATGAATGATGAGGTGTGGGTGCGGCTCTACAAGAGGCAGAGAGAGAACGCCATCTACAGTGACGATGTGGACATCTACATCACCTTCAACGGCTACCTCATCCAGCCCAGCAGCGAGTGAGGGAGGGAGGGAGGGAGGGAGGGAGGGAGGGAGGGAGGGAGGGAGGGAGGGAGGGAGGGAGGAAGAGAGGAGGAGGGAGGGAGGGAGGGTGGAAGAGGGGAGGAGGTAGGGAGGGACGGAGAGTGGGAGGAAAAGGAGGAGGGTAAATAATTACCACTAAATAATGAGAGTAGAGAGGACAGGAGGAAGAGGCACCACCTGGTGGAGAACAAGCTTAGACTAATGAACGGACCACAAGGTTAGGTGGAGGAAGGCCAAGGTCAAAGGTGAAGATGAGGCTACCTCAACAACCAATCAAAAGTGAGAAAACATCTTGTGGGTTGTTCCTATAGGACAGCTGATGTCCTGGATGTCATAACCTCCCAGTAGAGACCAGTGGAGGACCAGGTGCGTGAACCAGCAGTGTTAACAGACCCACTGGTGCTGATGTCATAATAACCCAGATCACCTCCTCACACCAGCCACACACTGTCTACTGGAGCCCCAAGAGGTGGGGTTAGGAATTGCAACGACACTTCAGAATAAGAAACATATTTAAAAAATGATATGAATGTCAGATTAAATTATAGGTTCAGAATGTTCTTGTCTGACACTTTGCACATCCTGGATTCCAGTTGTTCATCGTGTTTCATTGAAGAGGACTTTTCTAGGGTATTTTAATAGGTCTGTTTAAGTCTTACTTTGGGACCTTGTGGTAAAGGCTTCCCATAATCTTTGGTGCTAAAACGGTAGTTGAACTGTTTTGAGATAATAATAGTTATGATCTTTCGTTCCGTTGCTGCATGTTGACTCAAACTGCAGCTTTACCTTCCAAACAAACCAAACTAGCTCTAATGTGAGTCTGAACCAGAAGATGAATATGAAGTGATATTTCAGGTTATGATGTTATGATGTTCTTTTGACCCCACAGCCTCGAGCACACACACACACACACACACACACACACACACACACACACACACACACACACACACACACACACACACACACACACACACACACACACACACACACACAGGTACACTTCCTCTCCTGGTTCTGCATAGCTGCTCAAGCATACTAGAATATGTCTTGAGGCTGCTTACATTTCAAAGTGGTGCTAAAGTGTTTTTTTTAATTGTGTACATTATATATTATGTATTATATATTATATAAAAATGATACCCAATGCTGTGTGTCAACTGCAGATGTAATGCCACTAATGAGAATAAAGTTATTAACAGAAACAGTTGATGTGTGATTCTAACATTTTGGTCACTTCTACATTAGCTTGTTAAAGTTGTTTATTTTCCTGTTCAGTCATTTCAGATAGTGGGACATGCTAAGCAGGTCTGACTGTTACATGAACACCTACAGGCTGAGTGTTAATGGAGAGTTGATCTTCTCATTCAGAGTTTCAGGGGGAACATTTCGTGTCGTGGCTGCTCCTCTACATGTGCTGACTGGAAGAAGAGTGGGACCACGCCCTGTGTCCTGATTGGCCCCAGGTAGTCAGGGGGAGGGGCTTAGCCTCCACAGGTGTTTGTTATGAATGGAAGCATGTGGATGGAGGAGAGGGTCTACCTGGCTGCAGGTGAGTGCACCTGATATTCTGTTAGCTAGCATTCTTGTTAGCTTCGATTAGCTTGTTCCAATCTAGCTCGTGACATCAGACATTAGAACATCATCTGGAGAGATTAATGATCACTTAATGATTCATGGATATAATTTAGATAGTTTGATGTTCGTAAGGACAGTTAAGGTCATGGATAGTAGCTTCAGTCATGTGTTTGCTAAACAGCTAGCCTAGCTCTTGTTAGCTGATGAGATGGTTTGGTTCAGATTTCATTCTAGTTTGCATTGTAAGACCCAGAAACACCAGCAGCTTACTGGTATTGCTGGTATTACTGCTTTACTGGTATTACTGGTTATCGCTGGTATCACTGGTATTACTGCTTTACTGGTATTACTGGTTATCGCTGGTATCACTGGTATTACTGCTTTACTGGTATTACTGGTTATCGCTGGTTTCGCTGGTATTACTGCTTTACTGGTATTACTGGTTATCGCTGGTTTCGCTGGTATTACTGGTATCACTAGTATCCCCTCAGAAAAAGAGAAAATATAAACATGATGTCAAAGCTACATCTTCAGATATGTATGTGTCACTATAACAGGATTAAACACATCAGTTGTGTTCAGGATGAAGGCTGATGACCTTCAACACAGTAATAAGAACCACAGCAAAGTTTTGTGCCACAAACTTTATTTCTCGTGTCCGACAAATGAAGCAGAAGTTCATACTTAATAACAGCTATAATAATACTGAAATAAATAAACGTTATCCTGAAGGTAAAGTGGACCCTCATTCAGGAACAGGCAGGTTGAGCTGCAGCTGTTCTGCTTCCCCGGTCTGATGACTTTCCCTCCAGGTAGAAATGCTCCTTTTCTGAAGTGAATCTACTCTGTCTTCCTCTGGCCATTCTGAACCATCATAACTTTAAAGAACAAAGGCAGTAGAACAGGACAGTTCAACATGAACACTCTCCTGGGTGAAGTCGGGTTTGAATCACATCAGAGGTTCTGTGTGTAAGAACAACATAACAAACCATAGACACAGGAAACACAGAGGCTGATGGCTTTAAAGCACATGTACACAGAGGACACTTAATAAACACTGCAGCCTGACCTCCAGTCAGACACAGGGGCCCCTGGGGCCTCACGGGGCCAACAGCTTATCAAAGATAACAATGTTTCCATATCCACACAAATTCAACATAGAAAGTCATCATACAAAAATATTTGCTTTTTTTGTTTGTTTGTTCGTTTGTTTTTGTTTGGGGGCTGTGTAAACTTTGTTTCCATAGCAACCAAAAGGCACTGTCTTCCCCACCTTCTCCAGGTGCCCATCAGATAAAGGATGATCTTATCTCCATAGCAACACTACCCATCTTTACCTGGCCTGGTCGGTTGAGAACAGAGCCATGATTCTGTCAGACCAGAACAGAACTGAACCATGTATGTGGCCAGCCGGCCCTCTTAACATGATGCTACATCACCTGTAGCTGCACACCTGATCCCTTTCATTCAGCTCCTACTGAGCATGTCCCTTATTCAGTGTGACATCACAGAACTGGCACTGGTATCGAACGCTGCCTGGCAACACTGTCAATGGCAACAAGTCTCTGGATATAAACAATGTTGATATCCCAACATTTCACTTATTACATCCGGAACACATCAGAGTAGAGTTTCTTGGTCATGGCATCAGTTGTTTGTCTAAAGACAACATATGATGGAAATGTTTTGATCAGACCCAAAAGAACACATCAAGACTAGAATGGTGAGGCTTCCTTCAGGGGTCACTGATCATGCAGGGCCGTCTTCAACATCCACTTCTGAACTGAATCATCTGCACCATCATGCCACAAACACAAAGCCAGGTCACCTGACCAGAGCCAGGTCACCTGACCAAAGCTTGATCACCTGATCAGAGCCAGGTCACCTGACCAGTCAGCTGCTCCACAGCCTAACACTGCCTGGATCTCATATACTGTAATGGTGATTTCCTTTTTTTCCCATTTTTTACTCGTTCTACAAACACAAACATTTGACACATTTCATGCTGAAAAAGCAGCAGATCAAACCCCTTCAGATCAGCAGGTCTGTCAGCTCTTGTGGGAGACAGATAGATTTGCTGTCACAACACGTTTTTAAGTCTCATTCTGAGGTATGAACTTACTTACAGCAGTCAAAATGTAAAACATAAATCCCTTTCATGCTTGATTGTGACGTACACACTACAGCAAGACGTTGTGCAGTCAAATTAGTTTGCTCTAAAAGTGCCTCTAAAAAATGTAAAAAGATTTGAAAACAAATGCCCTAAAACTCCTCACCAAGACCCAGGCCTCTCTCAGTAGTGATGTCATAGCTACAAGGGGTCTGTGACATCACAGATGTAATAAACTGCGTCATCGCTGCCAGCTAAAAATCATTCTGACATCACAGAAAAAAAAGAAAATGCGAAGGTTCCGTGACACAGCAAGCTACGAGGATCTGTGATGTCACAGCAGACACAGTGTGACATCACAGATAACAGCCTTGTTTCTGACATCATAGTTTGCTACAGGTGTGTTTCTGAGGGTCTCCTCACCTGTTCCACCAGGTGATTCAAACACAACAGAAACATGAGCAGGGTCAGAGGTCACACCAGCCTAGTACACAGCAGGGTCAGAGGTCACACCAGCCTAGTACAACAGGTCCAGAGCAGGGTCAGAGGTCACACCAGCCTAAGACACCAGGCAGGAGTGTGTCTGTGTCACCTAACCATCAGTCCTTTAGAAGTGACTCTGGTTTGTCGTATCCAAACAATCTGAAGTCTGGCTCATACAACCTGTACAGTTCCCTCCGAGCCACTAGGGGCACTGTGCTGAACCAGTCTGCCTCCCAGCTGCTGGCTGTCAGGTTCCTGTGAGAGGTGGGGAACTCCACCACGTTGTCCACCTTCAGGATCCTGAGCAGGTGTTCAGCATCTTGCTCCACTGTCTCCAGGTGACCCACAAAGTCGTACTGGATCTGGCAGGGGTGACACAGCCGGTACACCTGCCGCCAGTGCTCATTAAACGGCATCTCCTTCTCTGTCAGGGGGTCCAGCAGGTACTGGATGAACTGGGAGAAGGAGGGGCGGAGCTTCGCCGCAAAGGCCTCGTCCACCGTGGCGGGCAGATCCGAGTGGTTGCTGTAGCGCCGGAGGATGACTTGGGCGAAGCGTTTGTAGAACTCCTCGTTTGGCAGCTCGAACTTGTTCCGGAAGGCGGAGATGAGCCGGACAAAAGGGTCCCTGACAAACAGGAACTTGGTGTACTTCTGGAGCTTCACCTTCAGAACCAGGTCAAAGGTCATCAGACACCATGGAAACAGGAAAAGAACCAGGGTAAAAGGTCATCAAGGAACATGGAACACAACCACTCTAGATCGTAAGAGTATAAAGTAAAGTAATGCTATTATGTGACAATGTTGATTTCTAACTTCAATCAAAATATATTGATTCAAAATACAAAACTTTAAAAACCATTGGCTGCAGCCTGAGGTGACGCTGACCTTCATGAGATGGCGGGAGAACTTTCCGTAGCGTTTCCAGAACTTGTTGAAGGTGAAGTGCAGGCTGCTGTTGTGAACCATATCCCTGGGCACAGCTGAGGGATCCCTGTATGGAGCTCCATCCAGGAGCATGCTCTCACTCAGGACGATCATGATGCGCTTCCAGTTACTGCACGCCACCTAGGGGCGGGGAGGGGAAGGTGTACAATACATTAAGGCAGGGTACGAACAGCAAAGTACATAGTTGTGTGTAACTTGAACACTGAGGTGTGTGTGGGTGTGTTTGTGTGTGTGTGTGTGTGTGTGTGTGTGTGCACCTTGGGCACGTAGCAGTATATGATCCCATGTCGGTCGTCTACGATCAGGTGATCCAGCTCTTTGTTGGGGATGTCGTCGAAGGTGCGGTTCTTCCCAGGGAAGCTGATGGCGTCGTCACGGCAGAGTTCCTGCAGCCTCTGGCGCCTGGCGTCCTGCCGCTGCCGCAGCTCTGGAACCACCGGCCCCACGTGGATCTTCCACTCCCTGGGCGGCACGTAACGCTCCTCCGCTCGCTCCGATTGGTTCAGGACTTCCTGTGGGGCGGTCTCTGTGGGGTCAGAGGTTCCCTCCAGGAACTGGTTGACGAAGGCATCGATGTCGGACAGGAAGGAGGGGACGTGTGGGGTGGGCGGGGGGGGCCGGGGGCTCCTGGGCCCGGAGGGGGAGATGGGGGAGACGGGGGTGTGCAGGTAGAAGTGGGAGGCCCCAACATCATCCCAGTAGAGGATGATGAGCAGGATCATGAAGACGGACCCCAGGATCAGAGAGATCCGGAACAGGCGGGACTTTCCCATGATGCTCTGGGTCAGGCTGGCTGCTCTGGGTCAGGCTGGCTGCTCTGGGTCAGGCTGGCTGCTCTGGGTCAGGCTGGCTGCTCTGGGTCAGGCTAGCTGCTCTGGTTCAGGCTGGCTGCTCTGGGCCAGGCTGGCTGCTCTGGGTCAGGCTGGCTGCTCTGGTTCAGGCTGGCTGCTCTGGGTCAGGCTGGCTGCTCTGGGTCAGGCTGGCTGCTCTGGTTCAGGCTGGCTGCTCTGGGTCAGGCTGGCTGCTCTGGTTCAGGCTGGCTGCTCTGGGCCAGGCTGGCTGCTCTGGTTCAGGCTGGCTGCTCTGGGTCAGGCTGGCTGCTCTGGGTCAGGCTGGCTGCTCTGGGTCAGGCTAGCTGGACACACTGCTCCCTCACCCCAGCTCCATGACAGCTGGCCCTGGAGACACACAGCAACACCTCATTAAGGTTACTGACAGGTGTAACTGCAGTATACTCACAGCAAATGGTTACTGACAGTGTATAACTGCAGTATACTCACAGCAAATGGTTACTGACTGTGTATAACTGCAGTATACTCACAATAAATGGTTACTGACTGTGTATAACTGCAGTATACTCACAGTAAATGGTTACTGACTGTGTATAACTGCAGTATACTCACAGTAAATGGTTACTGACTGTGTATAACTGCAGTATACTCACAGTAAATGGTTACTGACTGTGTATAACTGCAGTATACTCACAGCAAATGGTTACTGACAGTGTATAACTGCAGTATACTCACAGCAAATTGTTACTGACAGTGTATAACTGCAGTATACTCA
The DNA here is from genome assembly GCA_030340665.1 of Neosalanx taihuensis. Classification (NCBI taxonomy): domain Eukaryota; kingdom Metazoa; phylum Chordata; class Actinopteri; order Osmeriformes; family Salangidae; genus Neosalanx; species Neosalanx taihuensis. The sequence continues at coordinate 580,364 of CM059298.1, forward strand.
CAGTAAATGGTTACTGACTGTGTATAACTAGTATGTTCACTGCTAATGTTTACTGCCAGGTTCTGAACACACCTCCACAGATCAGACTGATCTCAGAGCAGTCCAGCAGTGTTGGTGAGGATAGAAACAGTTTGAACTGGCTGAAGAATGCAGTTCTGTATCTAGAAATGCTTCTAGCCTCCGGAGCCTCAGTGACTCACACAGACTTGCCAAATACCTGCCTGCCCACACACACATGGAAGTACCATTCAAACACTACCATTCAAACACTACCATTCAAACACTACCATTCAAACACTACCATTCAAACACTACCATTCAAACACTACCATTCAAACACTATCATTCAAATACTACCATTCAAACACTATCATTCAAACACTACCATTCAAACACTATCATTCAAACACTATCATTCAAACACTACCATTCAAAAACATGTTTAGGCCTACACTGCACGACGCAACAGATCTGTTCAGTGGAAATATAAAAACACATCTGAATACAAAACTATATTTCTCCCCTAGTTCTGTTAAGATATAAGTTCCACAATAGTGGGTCGTTTGAATATTTCTTTCCTGTTTTTAAGTGTATGTGACGTCACGTTTCCATTCCAAAGATTCTAAATATGGAACCACGAAGTCCCTGTACCTCTAACCGAGGATCCAGCTCTGCCTGCTCCAGCTGCCTCCAGCTGCCCCGCGGGGGGACTCACACGGTGCCGGCTGAACGGATACCGACTCTCCGGTCCTTCAGGTAACTCCTCTAATAACGGTAAAGCGCTTGAAACATCATTCAGTGTGAAAGCGTCAGACTGTCTCTTGCTGCGCTCTGTCCAGCGGATACAATGTAACCTTTCACTGCAAGAGTGGCGGAGGTTGAGCGCGCTGCACCGTACATGTTGGTTTGGAAAGAGTAGAAGGGACAGCAGGACAGATGCATGAAATGTCGGTTTAAACGGCTGGATAGAACTAACGGGAACGAAACATTTTGGCTCCGGACAGTCTGTTCATCTCAGAGAGATTCCGCTTCCCACTTTACACAGACAGAACCTAAACCCTGTGACCGAGGAAACCTTTCACAGTCTACTGGCTTCTACCGCGACACACTTTAATGGTTTGTTTTATATATTAACGGAAATATCCAGAGAAAGAAAGACAGAAAGCAGCCTCACCTTGTCTGGGCTCGCCTCTTCTCCCCGCCGCGTCAGCTGCTGCGATGCGCGAGCACGCTGTTTCTGGATGGACCGTTGTTCAGAGTATCGCGAGATTTCAGTGTCTGTCTCTGTCTGCAGACGAGAAGAGGCCGCCTCGCGCTTTCTAGGTCAACAATCATAGACTGGCTCAGAAAAATGAATAGAACCCTGAAATAGACACGACTGTGTTGTAGACAGCCTAGGATCCTTTAACCTTTAACTCCTATAGTTGCTAAGGAGACAAACCCCATGATGTAAAAGAATGATGATAAAAGTCTGAAAATTAGGTTCGAAAAAAATAAAATAATTATATAAAAAACATGTTTTTATTAGTTGTGAGATGACGAGGGGAAAAAAAATCAAGGAGTCGGATCTCATATTTAGGTGACACGTGCATCATCCCTGTTACCAGCCCTTCATCTCTGTGTTGGTCTCACTAAACAAATCTACTCTGTCTCACTGTGGTACAAACACACACTGGGGTTAGAAACTACAATCCTGTCATTAATCTATAGGATTAAATGGGGCAAAGTAGTTTTCCTGCAGCAGATGGCCCTTTCTCTGACACACACACACACACACACACACACACACACACACACACACACACACACACACACACACACACACACACACACACACACACACACACACACACACACATAAACACACACACACACACACACACTGATGATATTCCAACACACAGCTGGCCGTGTTCAGACGTAGACAGCGTCATTAGAAGCAGAGGAACAGAGGAACTGTCCAATCAGAAATAATACTCACAGAAGTTCTCTGTAATGTAGATGTACGCCACTAGAGGTCACTAGTTCACTAGGTCACTTGTTGTTTGTTTGTTTGTTTGTTTGTTTGTGAGGAGGCATCTAGAAACAGGACAACTTGTCTGTTTTCTGTAGAAAATTCTTTAAATTGCCTGATTTAAACGTATGAGTTGACATAAAGAGAATTTGTATCAAGCTGTTTATTGGTAGAATACAGAAATAGTAACACACTCGACAGTTTGAAAAGGTGTGAGACTTTGCGTTGGGTGTGTTCCTGTGGTTAGTGTGTATGTACAAGTTTTACTCTGATACACAAGTGTGTGTATAGCTGAGGAAGAACTGCATGTGTGTGTGTGTGTCTGCTACAGAAGGTCCTGCATGTGTGTGTGTGTGTTTCTGCTACAGAAGGTCCTGCATGTGTGTGTGTGTGTGTCTGCTACAGAAGGTCCTGCATGTGTGTGTGTGTGTCTGCTACAGAAGGTCCTGCATGTGTGTGTGTGTGTGTGTGTGTGTGTCTGCTACAGAAGGTCCTGCATGTGTGTGTGTGTGTGTGTGTCTGCTACAGAAGGTCCTGCATGTGTGTGTGTGTGTGTGTGTGTGTGTCTGCTACAGAAGGTCCTGTTCCACCCAGACTGTCCTCCTCTGTTCTTCCAGTATTCTGTCTTTAATGACCCTGAGCAGGTCATCAGGTCCTGCCCAGCTGTCTGGCTCCACAGTAGCGTACAGACATGGAACACTCTCCAGCTCCTTCTCCTTCAGCCGACACACACGCACAAAGTCCTCCTCTGACTCCACACGCAGAGGCAGCTTCCTGTCGGGGACAGGAAACAGGAAGGAAGTTTGTGGTTATGTTTAGAACAGGCTTGTCAGTAGTCATGAGGTTAGTGCTGGTTAGTGGGGGTGCAGGCTGGTGTTTGGGTGCTGATTAGTGGGGGTGCAGGCTGGTGTTGGGGTGCTGGTTAGTGGGGGTGCAGGCTGGTGTTAGGGTGCTGGTTAGTGGGGGTGCAGGCTGGTGTTTGGGTGCTGGTTAGTGGGGGTGCAGGCTGGTGTTGGGGTGCTGGTTAGTGGGGGTGCAGGCTGGTGTTGGGGTGCTGGTTAGTGGGGGTGCAGGCTTGTGTTAGGGTGCTGGTTAGTGGGGGTGCAGGCTGGTGTTGGGGTGCAGGCTGGTGTTGGGGTGCAGGCTGGTGTTAGGGTGCAGGCTGGTGTTAGGGTGCAGGCTGGTGTTAGGGTGCAGGCTGGTGTTGGGGTGCAGGCTGGTGTTAGGGTGCAGGCTGGTGTTGGGGTGCAGGCTGGTGTTAGGGTGCAGGCTGGTGTTGGGGTGCAGGCTGGTGTTGGGGTGCTGGTTAGTGGGGGTGCAGGCTGGTGTTGGGGTGCTGGTTAGTGGAGGTGCAGGCTGGTGTTAGGGTGCTGGTTAGTGGGGGTGCACGCTGGTGTTAGGGTGCAGGCTGGTGTTAGGGTGCAGGCTGGTGTTAGGGTGCAGGCTGGTGTTAGGGTGGAGTCTAGACTCTACAGACCTTAATCTGCGGATGTTCCTCTCACAGATCTTGATGTAGATGATGATGGGGTAGATCTCTCTCCTCAGAAGGTCTTTGACACAGCTGAGATCTGCCTCAAACAGGCAGTGTTTCCCCTGAGGAAGAAGAGGGAAACACACACACACACACACACATACTGTAAGAACACACTGCACACTTTAGGGATAAACATGATGTTAGTATGTATCAGACACTCTTATCCACAGCGACTTACAGTAAGTACAGGGATATTCTCCCTGAGGCAAGTAGGGTGAAGTTCCTTGCTCAAGGACACAACGGCATATTGGCACAGCTGGGATTCAAACCTAGAACCTTTGGATTACTAGCCCAACTCTCTTACTGTTCAGCCACCTGACTCTCTGAATACCCTGCGCACACACACACACACACACACACACACACACACGCACACACACAGGTGGCCACTCACCTTTGAAGCCACCACCTCAATGTTTTCTGTGGTGATGCACTCAAACATGTTGGCCTGTTTCTCTGTGGAGTGAAGGATGGGTTCAACGCTCTGTTTCCTCAGGAATACCTCCCTGGTCAGGATGTCTGCAGGAGGAAGCAGCAGGTAAACACTGTGACCTCACTGTGACCTCACTGTGACCTCACTGTGACCTCCCTGTGACCTCACTGTGACCTCACTGTGACCTCACTGTGACCTCCCTGTGACCTCACTGTGACCTCACTGTGACCTCACTGTGACCTCCCTGTGACCTCACTGTGACCTCACTGTGACCTCACTGTGACCTCCCTGTGACCTCCCTGTGACCTCCCTGTGACCTCACTGTGACCTCCCTGTGACCTCCCTGTGACCTCCCTGTGACCTCCCTGTGACCTCACAGGCTCTCCAGGGGATTACTGCTGAATCCTGATACGTCCAGGGTCACTCATTGTGATCATTGTCATTGTAAAATCATTGTCTGTTTTACTGTGTGAAACACTATCTCAAACCCTGCTCCAGTTACACAGCAACACGATAACAACACAGCACAATGACTGACCTGGAAAAGAGCAGAGCTTTCCTCTAGCCAGCCCTCCCTCACCTCCTCACCCTCACCTCTCTCTATCTCACCCCCATTACCTCCCTCACCTCTCTCTCTCACCCCCCAGAGCCTGACCTGGTTTGCAGATGTTGAAGTCCATGGCTCCCCCCATGTTGAGGATCTTCTGGATGAGGGTCTTGGCCAGGCTGCTGGGGCTGAACAGGACTGGCCTCCTCCTGTGAACCTGCTGCGGGGTGACCAGGCTGTACGGCACCAGACTCAGACTCCTGCTCAGCTCACTCTCAGGGTCCCCCAGGTCTGAACACACACACACAGCACTCAGAACCACACACACACACACACAGGTGTGTAACCTCCAGCACACAGGCAGCCTCTCACCCTCTGGTCTCAAGCCTGGTCTAGGCAGGGTTGTGTTTGCTGAGTTGATGATCCTCACACGCTCACTGCTGTTCATACGCTTGTACTTGTTGTCTCCTCTGCTGACAAACTACACAGACACACACAGACACACACAGACACACACAGACACACACACACAGACACACAGACACACACAGACACACACAAACACACACAGACACACACAGACACACACAGGCCTCAGAAGAAAGAACATTGTGGGGAAATGCAGTGTGTGTGTGATAGAGAGATGAGTGAGTGTGAGATGAGTGTGTGTACCTGTATGATCTGGGTGATGAACAGACTGGCCCTGGACAAGCGAGGGCTGGACTTGGTGTCTGGGGATGGGCTGGGCTCGTCTGGAAGCAAGGATGTCTAGACGGAACACAAAGCAGCCAATCAGAATGGCAACATGACAATAATAATAATAATAATAATAACATAACATGACATAATAATAATAATAATAACAATAATAATAGTAACATGACAATCCCAGTAACCAGTGAGTGTGTCGGTGAGGTGTATGGATGTGTGCATGGATGTGTACATGGATGTGTACTGTGAAGGACTTAAAACCATACTGACAATGTTGCCACATTTGTACATCACCATACTGACAATCAACAGGACATGGATGTGTACATGGATGTGTACATGGATGTGTACATGGATGTGTGTGGGGACACACCTTGATGCGCTGGCTTTCACTGTCCTCTTTCCCACTTCGACAAACCAACTTCTGTATTTTTACAAGGAGTAGCTGTTGGGCACTACAAACACACAACACACACACACATATAAACACACACACACAAAACACACATTTAGCGCATGATTGTATCCAACAGTACAAATCCCAGCCTCCTGCCAGACATAGGCGCAGCAAGTTCAGGCTAGGCACTCAGACACTGCGCTTAAACATTCCCACACATCAGTATACATTATCATCATTCACACACCTCAGTTCATATCATCACTCATCCACACGTCATTACTATTCACACTCTTCAGTACTCATTACCTCACATACACTAGCAGCGCAGGCACTCAGGTAGTACACGTAATCCATGAACACACCTGACTCAGCTAGTGCAAGCCCATTGGGCCTCATATGGGAAGACGGCCCTTAAAGGCCGCGCAACTATTCAAACACTCACCCTACTGATCCACTGATCAGTGTTGCTGCCGCCCACCACCATCCCCTTTCTCCCCCCTGACTGTCTCTGTTTATATGATGTATTATCTATCTGTATATGTATATATTATTGTATTGTATGTTTCTGTCTATCAGGAGGATTATATATCTCTATTGCTCCATGGCTCTCGTCGTACATGTATGCACGCTTGCGTCGCTCGAGGCCATAGTTAGTACCCCCCTTTTAGACATTCCATTCCGCCAAAGTAAAACATATCCCATGTCAGGTTTATCAATAAATCACTATTTATTATCAATCAATCACGTGAGTGTCTTGACTGAACTCCTCGTACCGTGAGTAACAGGGGACGGTTCCGCCCTCGGGCAGGTCTGCCCCGCTGTAGGGGTCGACTCTGGCACACAGCCAGTCACTGTGACCCTGATGCATGGTGTCCAGAACATGCACCACCTCATCACAGAGCACGCTCAGAGAGCAGCCCTCCGATTGGCCGGACACATTCAGGTTAAAGCGGATGTAGAATGAGTCTCCAGACACGACAGTGCCCTCGCTGATGTCATTCTGGAGCTGCCAGTAACCTGCACACACACACAGGTACGTGCACACACAGGTAGGTACGTGCACACACACAGGTAGGTACGTGCACACACACAGGTAGGTACGTGCACACACACAGGTAGGTACGTGCACACACACAGGTAGGTACGTGCACACACACAGGTAGGTACGTGCACACACAGGCAGGTACGTGCACACACACATGCTCATGCACGTACACACAGGAGTTAGGCTAGTTGGAGGTCGTCTGGAGGGTTGATGGTTCAGAGGCTTGTGGGTAAGGAACTGAGCTCCATACCATCATAGTTTACTCTGTAATGCAGCTGCATTGGTCCACTGCAACGCTGCAGCGTCCAATGGGCTTCCTCCTTGGTGCAGGTGTCCAATGAAATGCTCTGATTCTCCCCTCGGATACACCCCTCAATCTTTCCAACCAATCACAGAAAGAAAGAGAAATGTCAGATCCAATCACAGAACAGTTGCTGGACAGAAACTGACATCATGTTTAGCAGCCCAGCTTCTCACCAGCAGTAGATGGTGGCCTTCACGTAGCCCCGCCTTCTCAGCTCTGGAACCTGATTGGACAGACGACACAAAGATTCCACTGTCGTTTCCGCCCACCAGTGTGATGTCATTCAGCACATGGTCTCCTGGCAACGCCAGCTGCTGTACTGGCCTCAGCGATGAGCTCGTCCTGGACAGAGAGGTTAAAGACGGCCTGAACGGCCTACACACACACACACACACACGCACACATTTTGTCACGTGTGTTTATACATGTGCATGTGTTCATACATGTATGTATGAGCTATCACCTGTCCAGAGAAAGCTTCCTGAAGATGTTGTTGACCTGTTCCAGATCGTAGGAGTCCAAGCACTCCGACTGGTGAGAGGAGGAGGAGGAGTGAATGGAGGGAGGGCCGTGTGTCACCTCCTCATCTGAGAGAGGCAGAAGAGGAGGAGGAGAGGGGAGGGGAGGAAGAGAAGAGGAGGAGGAGAGGGGAGGTGAGGAAGAGAAGAGGGGGAGGAGAGGGGAGGGGAGGAAGAGAAGAGGAGGAGGAGAGGGGAGGTGAGGAAGAGAAGAGGGGGAGGAGAGGGGAGGGGAGGAAGAGAAGAGGAGGAGGAGAGGGGAGGTGAGGAAGAGAAGAGGGGGAGGAGAGGGGAGGGGAGGAAGAGAAGAGGAGGAGGAGAGGGGAGGGGAGGAAGAGAAGAGGAGGAGGAGAGGGGAGGTGAGAAAGAGGAGGAGGTAGAGTGAAATAAGACATGCATGCACACACATCTACACATGCAGTGAAAAAAGATGAGCTGATTCCTATTCCAACTGTCTTCAGAAGGATGTTTTACCAAACTCAGTGTCCACAATGTCATCCTCCATCTCACAGTAGCTGAAACTGAAGCAGACACACACAAAGTTTAGGGTGTGGTCAGGGTGTGGTCAGGGTGTGGTCAGGGTGTGGTCAGTACTGGTCAGGGTGTGGTCAGGGTGTGGTCAGTACTGGTCAGGGTGTGGTCAGGGTGTGGTCAGTACTGGTCAGGGTGTGGTCAGGACTGGTCAGGGTGTGGTCAGGGTGTGGTCAGGACTGGTCAGGGTGTGGTCAGTACTGGTCAGGGTGTGGTCAGGGTGTGGTCAGGGTGTGGTCAGGACTGGTCAGGGTGTGGTCAGGGTGTGGTCAGGGTGTGGTCAGGACTGGTCAGGGTTTGGTCAGGGTGTGGTCAGGGTGTGGTCAGGACTGGTCAGGGTGTGGTCAGGGTGTGGTCAGGGTGTGGTCAGGGTGTGGTCAGGACTGGTCAGGGTGTGGTCAGGGTGTGGTCAGGACTGGTCAGGGTGTGGTCAGGGTGTGGTCAGGGTGTGGTCAGGGTGTGGTCAGGGTGTGGTCAGGACTGGTCAGGGTGTGGTCAGGGTGTGGTCAGGGTGTGGTCAGGACTGGTCAGGGTGTGGTCAGGGTGTGGTCAGGGTGTGGTCAGTACTGGTCAGGGTGTGGTCAGTACTGGTCAGGGTGTGGTCAGGGTGTGGTCAGGGTGTGGTCAGGACTGGTCAGGGTGTGGTCAGGGTGTGGTCAGGACTGGTCAGGGTGTGGTCAGGGTGTGGTCAGGACTGGTCAGGGTGTGGTCAGGGTGTGGTCAGGGTGTGGTCAGTACTGGTCAGGGTGTGGTCAGGGTGTGGTCAGGGTGTGGTCAGGGTGTGGTCAGGACTGGTCAGGGTGTGGTCAGGGTGTGGTCAGGGTGTGGTCAGGGTGTGGTCAGGGTGTGGTCAGGACTGGTCAGGGTGTGGTCAGGGTGTGGTCAGGACTGGTCAGGGTGTGGTCAGGGTGTGGTCAGGACTGGTCACCTGCGAGGTCTGAAGTCATGTTCTTCTTCTCTTGTTCTGCGGACCAGTGATGCGGTTCCTGGAGGCTCGGCCACGATGGACATCATGCTGTCGTTACGGTAACGCAGCTGCCACACACAGGGACACAGGGTCACAGGCTGCACGACTACTGTTGCTATGACAGCAAGGTACCTCAGGTTATTGAAGGTCATTGATTGATGAGAGTACGAAAGGGTGGTGGTGGTGGTGGGTTGCTATGACAACAGGATGCCGTGTGTACCTGGAGTGTGTGTGTTTGTTTTTGACTCACCATCGCTGGTAGGGAGGAGGTAGAGGAGGGGGAGGGGAGGTAGGTGGGGGAGGAGGGGAAGGCTGGTGAGGGGGTACAGCTGACCAGGGCAGGGCAAGTGCTCGTGCGGCCTATCCCCTGGACTGGCAACTCTCCATCTCCACCTGTTACTGCGGCAACAAGGAGATTAGCCTGGATGTTGTTACTGTGGCAACAAGCAGACTAGTACATGGTACAAAGGTTCAATGACAAATGTCACAGCACTACAAACTTTGGTTGAATTGGTCTATGATATTGTCCTTAAACCCCTGACTTCTACCTGATATTGTCCTGACATCCCAGAACCCTGCTGGACTGTGCTGGGTGTTCTGTACCTGCTACAGAGCTGTGCTGTGCTGTGTTGGACTGTGCTGGGTGTACCTGCTACAGAGCTGTGCTGTGCTGTGTTGGACTGTGCTGTGCTGTGTTGGACTGTGTTGGGTGTACCTGCTACAGAGCTGTGCTGTGCTGTGTTGGACTGTGCTGTGCTGTGTTGGACTGTGTTGGGTGTACCTGCTACAGAGCTGTGCTGTGCTGTGTTGGACTGTGCTGTGCTGTGTTGGACTGTGTTGGGTGTACCTGCTACAGAGCTGTGCTGTGCTGTGTTGGACTGTGCTGTGCTGTGTTGGACTGTGTTGGGTGTACCTGCTACAGAGCTGTGCTGTGCTGTGTTGGACTGTGCTGGGTGTACCTGCTACAGAGCTGTGCTGTGCTGTGTTGGACTGTGCTGGACTGTGCTGGGTGTATCTGCTACAGAGCTGTGCTGTGCTGTGTTGGACTGTGCTGGACTGTGCTGGGTGTACCTGCTACAGAGCTGTGCTGTGCTGTGTTGGACTGTGCTGTGCTGTGTTGGACTGTGTTGGGTGTACCTGCTACAGAGCTGTGCTGTGCTGTGTTGGACTGTGCTGTGCTGTGTTGGACTGTGCTGGGTGTACCTGCTACAGAGCTGTGCTGTGCTGTGTTGGACTGTGCTGGACTGTGCTGGACTGTGCTGTGCTGTGTTGGACTGTGTTGGACTGTGCTGTGCTGTGTTGGACTGTGCTGGACTGTGCTGGGTGTACCTGCTACAGAGCTGTGCTGGACTGTGTTGGACTGTGCTGGACTGTGCTGGGTGTACCTGCTACAGAGCTGTGCTGGACTGTGCTGTGCTGGGTGTTCTGTACCTGCTACAGCTGTCATTCCCTCTGAGCTCTGCTGAAGGTCCAGCACTTTCGGGGCCAAAACTGGAGACTTGACCCTGTTCTACACATCACAAACACACGTGATGTTAATGATGTCACAAACACATGTGATGTTAATGATGTCACAAACACACGTGATGTTAATGATGTCACAAACACATGTGATGTTAATGATGTCACAAACACACGTGATGTTAATGATGTCACAAACACACGTGATGTTAATGATGTCACAAACACACGTGATGTTAATGATGTCACAAACACACGTGATGTTAATGATGTCACAAACACACGTGATGTTAATGATGTCACAAACACACGTGATGTTAATGATGTCACAAACACACGTGATGTTAATGATGTCACAAACACACGTGATGTTAATGATGTCACAAACACACGTGATGTTAATGATGTCACAAACACACGTGATGTTAAAGACATCAGAAACACATGTTACAGACTGTGTGTGTGTGTAGCCTGGGTGTGTGTGTGTGTGTTTGTATAGACTGTGTGTGTTTGTATAGACTGTGTGTGTGTGTGTTTGTATAGACTGTGTGTGTGTTTGTATAGGCTGTGTGTGTTTGTATAGACTGTGTGTGTGTTTGTATAGGCTGTGTGTGTTTGTATAAACTGTGTGTGTGTTTGTGTGTTTGTATAAACTGTGTGTGTGTGTGTGTGTGTGTGTGTTTGTATAGGCTGTGTGTGTGTGTGTGTGTGTTTGTATAAACTGTGTGTGTGTGTGTGTGTGTTTGTATAGGCTGTGTGTGTGTGTGTGTGGTACATGAGAACTGACCAGCACTCCTTTAAGGTTGACTCTGCGTTTGAGGCGACTTTCTGTTTGCTGAAAGAAGCTGTCAGGTGACTCATCACTGGAGGCCTCAGAGTGACCTTGAGGTTTAGGCTCCTCCTCCTCAGAGTGACCTTGATGTTTTGGCTCCGCCTCAAAGATGGGGGGGCGGGCGTCCCTCGGAAGACTCTGCAGGGACACGGGTGTGTTACACGTGTGTATGTGTGTTACATGGGAGTGTGTGTGTGTTACAAGTGTGTGTGTGTGTTACACAGGTGTGTGTGTATGAATGGAGAAGTGTGTAAGGAGGGAATTAAATATGTGAGTTTTATGTATGAAGATGTGAATGTGCGTGTGTGTGTGGGTGTGAATGTGTGTGAAGGTGTGTGTGTCACCTGATCCAGAGCCTGTGTACTGTCTTTAGACATGCGTCGCAGACGGGACTCCAGAGTCACGATCTTGGCCTCCTTGCGGACGATCTGGATGTGAAGCTCATCACTCTTCTCCTCCAGCTCTCTGATCTGTTTCCTGTATTTATCTTTGTCCATCAGACATTGGGAGAACTGGTGCTGAGCCTCATCCCTGGAGCGGAAGGCCTGAACACACACACACACACACACACATTTCACCATCACAAAGTGAGGGAATGAGACAGAACAGTGTGTATGTGTTTATGTGTTTATGTGTGTGTGTGTGTGTTACCTGGTCTCTCTCCTTCTCCACCTCCTCCAGCTGGACAGTGATGGTGCTCATGCGGTTACGATACATCTCACAGTCTTTCTGGAGCGTTGAATTCTTCAGTTCAAGGTCCTCTTTCTCCTCCAGGTACTATATGGACACACACACACGCATGTTAGTTGGTGGTATGGGTGAGAACGGTAGGTATCTGAG